>JAZBHA010000201.1:0-24727 GCA_037464855.1 Iselma pallidipennis | reverse complement strand
ATATGTACGATTTTCTGTATTTTATATACATTTTAAATGAATCTTCGTTCATTTTATACGATTTAAAGCTTTTTTGAGATTCTAGCTTCCAGATATGCCGCCTGCTTTCAGTTTTGTCTCGATCGAGTGGTTATTTTAGAAAATTCTGATCACTGTTTGTACACTTTACCCCGATTATCCATCCGTTCTTTCCACTAATATTACATTTTATACATCGTAACATGACTCTGGTTCTCGATTATCCGCTAATAACCTAAGCTTCTCTTGTCTTGTCTTCCCACTGCCTATTTGAATTTAAAATCTAAGCTCATTTCAACAGATTATGACTAATCATTTCCTGACAAGTGGCTGTCATAACAACCAATCCGGCAAAATCTTCAAAACATACCCAAATTTTCGGATCATCTTTATCCTGTTTAGAATAACTGAAATTCTTTACGAAACAACAACAAAAAAAAAACCAACAACAACGAACTTTAGCAAAAACATTGAAATAAAATTGAATATCATTCGTGATGGTATAGATCGTACGTACCATTCAAGCATAAAAACGGACATAGATCCTAGACCAGTTTTTTGTACCTATGGGTAAACCTTTTTTTACAGTTTTTGTTCAATTAAGAAATTTTTTGGGAGAATCCAAAACAACAATTACAACTACGTGTAGAAGGTAGAAGTAGTCTTGATACACACACAATATTTATATTCGTCATTTGTCATTTCGTATTTTAATTAACTCTATATTTTGCGGCCTTGGAATAAATGAATTCTCAATTGGAAAACGAAATTGAATCATATTGTTCTATTTTGTTCCTTGATATTCTTTCGTTGCTTCAACTACCTGTTATGTACATTTGTGCTTCGATTATCCATGATTTACTGATGGAATAGTAGAAGCCAATAAAGTGACAATGTACACATTCAGTCATAGTGTAAAGATCTGATGAACTAGAAAAGAATTAATATAGAATGGAACTGTGCAACTGTTATGACCTCGTTTACACCATGTGTTGTATGTGCATTGTGGCCGCAATACAAATTCGGCATCATGATGATGATGATAATAAGTCGTATGATAATGGCCGGTTCCTATAAATACCTCCGGGTGCATCCTTCAATTCAAAATTGACCTGACAGATTTGGAACAGTCATAGAGACAGGAAATTCACTTAAATCATAGAACGTATTGTAATAAAAAGAAACTGAAAAGATCACTAGGATGGACGTGAAATAGACATAAAAAGAAGGATACGAATTCCTGCTACTTAAATAACAAAATAATCACAATAACGAGATTTTAATTTGTTGATTTATTATACGAAATTAGTGAAGCATTACAATTAAAATAATAATAATGAAAAACAATAGCCTTAAAGTTTGTGGATAAGATAAAGTCGAATAGCAAAACCAACCAAAACAAGGTGAATAAACCTTTAAGCATAGTGGAAACGAAAAAAAAATTTTGTAAAATAGTAAATAAATCACCTTTCTACAATGTTTCAGCCTTCACTACCACAACTACACAAAGTGTAACTCGTGGAACTCTTGAGATTTTATAAAGACTACACACACTACTTTGTAATTATCGTCCAAGTTATTTCCTGCCCGAAAGAGTACCTGGTGTTGTGAGATAGGTCAAGAAATGTACATATGATTTCTGAGCTGTGTAAACTAGGATGATGTCCTCATTCCGGTGAGACACGTGATGTTTTTGAAGTTTTTTTTTCTACAATCTCCACAAAAGAGTTTATTCAAAGTGAATTAGTCAAGATTGCGATTTCATTTGCTTGTTAGCACTTGGTCGTTAAAATTGTACAAATGGAGTTTAGTTTTTATTGTTTGTTTGTACTTGATTTGAATAGAACTAGATTGATGGTAGGTAGATGGTTCAGGCATGTATACAGTACAATCACCTGAAAAAGGTGGTGATATGTAAGTTTGAAAATTTCCAGAAGATAGTAGAGAAGAGTATTTTGAAATATTGGCATGTTTGGGTGAGTAACCACCGAAAAACTCCAATCAATCACAATGATGGTGCAAATTTCTGGAAGGGCCATCATCATCAGCCATCAATTTGTTGTTGATGATGATGATGATGATGATGATGAAGAAAAACATTTTTCATATAAGAAAGAATCAACAAAGTCCAATTCACTCTCACTCTTTCTGTAGAACGGTCAACTGTATCCTTGTGCACAACTCCTCCTCTCTTTTCACTTTCAGCGGTTATTGAACCTGACGCACACAACACATACAACGTCTGCACACGTTATTTCCCCCTTTTTACTCCTCCCCTAAAAACAATCAATCTATCTATCTCTGTTGTTTGGCCATAATCTCTTTGCCCCTCCTATACTGTACATAGAATGTACATTTGTATGTGTGAGTGAGTGTGTGTGTGTAGTGGAGTGGTGCAGTTGCAATCGAACTGCATCACAACCGTACACACAGAGTCGCGGCCAAATATAACGGCGGCTTTAGGAATGGAGTTATGCTGCTTCTGCTGCTGCTGTTGTTGTTGTTGTTGTTAAATGATTCCTGCTAATATAGAAAATTTCTAATTTTGCTAAATCAAAACAACATTATTATTGTTTCATCATATTGCTGAATTTCTCTCATTACAGAAAGTTACACACAAAATCTGATTGATCCGATTGGCTGGACTTGAAATTTTTGCATAAATTCCAATATCGTTTTCAGACAATTTTTTATTATTCACGTAGGTTTTAGAAACCCGTTTCAAATAGCCAAAAAATAAATCTATGAATTTTTCATAAAACATAACAGAAACACAACATGGGGAAAAACAACAGTAAAGAAGTACATACATATATTATATTGTTGTGGTCTGTTTCGAAAAATTTTCAGCCTTTAAAAATCGCGTATACCTCCATAAAACTGAGTCCTTGATTTCAGTTCTATGTCTGGTGTGTTTCAGGTATTCAACACAACACAACACACCGGCCATAAAAAATGAGCAATTATTGTTTTTTAACCTTAACTGATGGAAAATTTTAGCAATATTATTCATTAACAGGTCCTTCGAATATACGGACATTTACAAGAACAAAATTTTTACAACCTTTATAATCATCTTCTACTCTAGAAAAAAATAAGAAAGTTGTCAATATATGTATAAAAATTGCCGATCGTTGAACTTTAAAATTCTATTTAGTCTTACTAGTCTTTCAACATTTTTCTTGATATTTCAACTCTGTATATGTGTGTGTGTGTGTATACATATATGTGTGTTGTTGGAGAGAACCACAGACGAATTTGGTCGTTCAACCGTCCCCATGGTGTGGTCAACTTGCCAAAGAGCTGTTATTAAAACACACTTAGATGGGTGAATATTTCAAGAGAAAAACAATAAAACAGAATGAAGAACACCACTGTGGAAACGATATATTTCAATAGTATTTGGGCAAAAATTGCTTTTCTCAACTAGACACACCACTAAATCTGAATTTTGGACAAGCCACCTTTTTTCCGCATCACAGATCCTTCCCATTCATCCTCAAAACTTCACGGACGCGATTTTTATTGCTTTTTTCGTACTTCCACTCGAATCTCCAGTCATTCTATCATTCCGTTCCTGGATACTATTTGAAATGTAATCAAGACACTCTACAAACTCACATCCTAACAACACAAATTCTAGCGCAAAAGCCAAAGCTTAATAGAGCTTATCGTTCAAGAATCCTACATAGTTTACTTGAAATTTATGAATTTTTGAGATCTCTATGATGTCCTTTATATAGAAATAGAACTGGCAATGAATCATTTGCCATTTGTTTTCTAAACTTTTTTTCAACACTTCTTGGTGATTCTATAATTATTTTCTATCTTTTGCCAATGTTGTTGGGTTTTTTTTAGATTCTCGTGTGAATAGGTAATTATTTTAAAAACGTGCATCAATTCATGTTTATGATTAGAAAATCAATTAATCGAATGAAATATTTTTAGTTATTTAGTTCTTTGAACACATTTTCATAATTTATTTCATAAAATACAACGGTTTTGTTTGTTGTCGCTTCAATTTCTTTAATGTTCCAGTTTTCAGTCTTTTGATTTTCCGACTCGTTTCCCTTTATTCTTCAATAGCTCCTTTGTCAACTATAGTACCCATAGGATTTTTATGAATATTAACTTATAAGTTAAATTACTTAAGCCGATGCACATAAGAGAGATCCGTTCCTTGAGGCAGATAGTCTTCAGAAAAGAGGGACTCAGGTATTATGATGAATTAAAATTGTCTATTCTTGCTGTTTCACTAGACAAACCCTTTTGTTGAGTCATACCGCAAAGTGATTTGACTGTAAAAGTCAATATTCACGAAATCTCTAAGACTAGTATACAATATGTAACTTGAGAACATTTGATAGCACACTTGAGTGTCCTGATAAAAATTCCATTTTGGGGTGAAATATCATTGGATTGACGTAAATTGGTAACTGAGATCGGAAGAAATTTGCGTTAGTACCAATATGAATATGTGTAGGTGGATCTTTTTCTAAAAAATATATAAAAAAAAAATATCTCCATAAATCGTGACTATTGTGAAAGCTGCTCATAAACTTCACTATACAGAACAGACCTACAAACGAATGAATATAAAACCCACAAAAAAACAACAACCATGTATTTACTGACATTTCAAATATACTTCCGTTTATTTCAATTATCGATGTGATCAATTCTTCTCTAATAAATCTTTCAAAACTTTCTATTTTGAATACAGTTTATAGATAAAACATAATTACAATCGTGTAATTTGATGTTTTTTTTGTTGTTTTTCCACAAAGATCTAATTTGAAAGTAATGAATTAATGAAAAGGAGGTGGAGGAACAGTAAATACAGTAAACAACAATAATAATAACAACAACAACAAGAACAACGCCATTGCGGTTAAGATAAATATTACATGAATAATACAATACTAGTTATCTTATGTTTATCCAGTAATAACAAATGGGGCAGACTCCAATAAGTCGAGAGTTTACACAAAACAACAACATATACTCACACACAAAAAAAGAGAAAGATTCAAATTTGGACATAATTTCGCAATTTTGATAAGAACTATATCGTAAGACAAAAAAAAAACAACATATAATGGTCAGGAAATTCCTCAAATTTCCAATAAAAATCCAGTTTATTAACAATAATTAACTTTAATTTTGTTGTTGTTATTATTATTGTTGGCTTCATATTATTATTATTATTTTTTTTTTAACATTTTATTATATATTTACGATAAAGTGCATCGACCTAAAACCGCATGTGTGTCAGTTTATCGCAATTATGGCAGGCCAGGATCGGATTCAAAAATTCGTGGTTTCCCTTCCCCACGTTATATAATCAACACAACACCAATATAATAATAACAACAACAACACAACTAGCAGGAAAACTATGGTCATATTAATTTGCAACCTCAAAAAAACATTTAGATTACTAGAAGAGATTAGGTTGTTTTTTTTTCGGTACAAAAATATTGTTAACAACAAATTGATAATTATCAAGGTTTTAAATTTTTTTTCTGTTAATTAAGAAAACCATAGAGTCTATAATTAGTTTGTCTGGAATGAATTTGAGCGATCTCAACATCTTGATAAGAAAGTTAGAATTGACTGCCATCAGTCTTCTCCTCTAAATGGTTGATAATATATAAATGGAAGAAGAAAAGGGAAATTGAGACATGTCTGTCTATTTAAAAGATATCGACCGCAGCAACATAGAATAAATTCCATTGCCATGATAGAAGGGAAATAAAAGAAAATTCCTATTATTTTCTCTGAATATTTCATTTGGAAAATTTGCAAATTACAGAGGAGGAGATCTTCTCTCGAGATTTTGTATGAAAAGCTTTTAAGCAATTTTCAGTTTCCGGAATTTCAGCAGGAATATAATTGAAAATGTTGTAGTGGGCTGCAAGGAATTATAAGCATCTTAACAAAAACGATTTTAATTCTGGAACAACAAATATCTTTTATTTTTACACCGTAAATACAAAATTACTATTAGGGATTACGCCCATTTGAACGGAACCAAATCGACGTTCGTTCTTATGCCGAAATTTTACGCATGCGCCACTTTTCTCATAATGCTTTTGGCTGTAGATTGTAGACAGGGCCCCAACCTGTAGGGGGCCCCTTGAGAAGCCGAACTACCTTTTTTTTTAGTTATCACAGATATAATGATGGGGTATTTGTCTAAGGCCGCAATCTTACGGGAGACCCCCCAGGGTCCCCAAGATCTATAACGCGCCGCTGATTACAGTTAAAACAGAAACTTCTACAAAACGGTAAGCAGCTAGCAATTTTGCCAGTTTTACAGAAACCTTTCGGCTTAGACGAGAAAGAAACCTTAAATGATTTTTTTCAGTTTTTTTTTACAAAACAGTGAATCAAAAGACTGAAAATCCTCATTTCAGGCAAAAGTCAGATAAACGAAACTTTCTGAAAAATTGGCCCTTAGGTACATATACAACCGGAAATCTGGGGTATTTCTACTGGAAAAACTTCAAATTTCCGCCTATATCACATTAACTAGAACTAACTATCATTAATCTTTTTCATAAGAAAAACAAAGGAAGTTCCTGCTAAGATAGAATTTCTGGAACAAAAAAACCGTTTCAGGAATAATTCACTAACAAACAAACAGTTAAAAAATGCCAAAATAGAATCAATCTATGAAGGTATTTTGAATTTTACAGTAATAATAGAGTTATTTTTGCTAAAAAAAAACATGTTATGAACTTGTTCCTTATCCTTCTTGTCCACAAAAATATCTAAAAATTTGCAAATAAATCAATGTAAAACCATCAAATAACACCAATAATCTCCATTAGTCTGAATGATGATCGCGTATAAGAGAAAGAAACGACAAAAACTGTTGTACACCGACAATATAATCACCATAAATCTTGGAAAATTGTTACAAGAGGTGGAGAGAACTTGTTGATAATGGGAAAGCAAATGGTCTTAAAATTTATAGAAGAAGTCTCGCGGCAGCATACATTTATAAATATCGTTTGCAAATGGATTTTCAATTAAAAGTTTTTTTCATACAGCTTCATTTTTTTTGTGTGTGTGCACGCTTTTATGGCCACACATAACTGGTAATATTTGTTTGTTGATAAGAATTTTAGAAAAATGTATGAGTCTAACGGTATCAGGACCACTAACCTACAGAAACTATGTATGTTATAAAATAAAATTTGGCAACGGTGCATGGATTTAATTTAAAACAATGTTATAAAAATCGTATGAAAACAGAAATATAACACACACACATATGCATATATACCAAAATAATAATAATAATAATGATAATAATAATAAAACTGGCACAAAAGTTAATAACCGTCGTCCACAATTTTTTTTTTGCAACAGGGAAAGTTGTTTAAAGGATAATAAAAATTGAAGAATTCCTAGTATTTTTTTTTTGTTGTTTTCGAATTGTAAATTGGACAATTAATGTTTGAATTAGTTTTCCAAAATTATCTATTTATAGGATTACTACCTACACTAGTATTAGTTATAGTATGACGATATATATTGTGAGAGGTCGTTGACCAAAACTTTAGATTAGATATAGTTTTCGTCTTTTCCTCCCTACTTAAATTACATTATTTCTAATCCAGGCTTAGAAGTGTGCGAAACTTGGAAAATTCCCGCCATTAAAGCTCAAACACTATACAGTTTATAAAAGCTCTACCAAAAAACACAACCGAAAAGAAAAAACTGCAAACAAGCGAGAAAGAGATACTGAAATGTTTTGCACACGATAATTGCTAAATTTTCTGCAAATATTTATACAGAATATAGTAATAAAGGATGTTTTTTGGTGGAAATTTTGTTTTGAAAATTAACAGGAAAAAAGAAATCACCTTTGCGGCTTGACGACGGGTCTTATCATAGCTGGCCGTTTCTCGTCCTTATTGGGGAGTCTCAAGTAATCTTGGTCTCCCAGCAGGAATAAATCTTTTGATATAATCATGGCAAATTTGGCAAATCTTGTTGTGGTCGGTCCACACTGCTGCAGCACAAATTTTACAAAAATTCCACTCACTCATTAACAAAACCGTAAAAACCGATTCATGATTGTGTGGTAAAAATTAATTACTTAAGCTTTTTGCGGCAAAACAAAATTCAATTTTATTCGAAAATTTTATTTGGACTTTTTCAATATAACGTTCATTGATTGTTATTGTTTTGTGTTCGTTTTTTTTTTTTAAATATTCGTCGATTATAAATACACGTGTGCACCTCAAACGATGGTGCTGGCACAACTAACACCGATCACGGTTTAACTGAAACTGAACCTAGTGATCGAGTCACCGCCGCCGAGTTTTGTGGTGGAGAGTTGTTGTAGAGAATCGCCATCGACGTCGTCTTCGACTTCACCGCCACCGCCGCCGTCGTCGTCGTCGTCGTCCTGCTTGTGCTTTAAAGAAGGCACTTGTCGTAGTCTCCCTCACTTGTCGTCTTGTTTGCCTCCTTCATTCTCTCAACGTTCCTCAGATCTTTGCCCCCAAACACAACACCCATCACTATAATACTATAATATAGTACTATTAAACAGAAAAAAAATCTATCTATCCTGCTTCTATCGCATTTTTGCTTTGCCTCATCTTCCTTTCTCATCTAGTAGGAATTTCCGGGTCGTCGTGATCGTACAATGACCTCAACAACAGTTTCCAGGTTAGGGGTGAGTATAGAAGGGTGGAATTGTACAGAGAGAGAGTGAGAGAACTAGGGGTGAATTACGAAACAAGTATTGATTTGTATTTGTTGGGGTTGTACGACCTTGAAATGAAATGATCATGATGATGATGATGATGCTACTGATGAAGAGAGAGTAATTCGAATTAAATTACTCGGACTGTGATCCGGAATGAAATTAATCTTGATTAGTGGAAAATCTTGCAATTCCTTGGAAACTACGACAATTTTATTCATTTACGGACAGGGGTGGGCCGTAATTGCAAACAGGAGGCGCCCAAATAAGCCGAATTACATTTCCTTCGGCTCTAAACTGTTTTTTTTTGCACCAGACCTTCAAAAGGTCCGCCCCTGTATACAGAGCGACAAAAACAACGACGAGAAAAGAAAAATACCACTCTGATTTACAATAATAATTGTAAATGTTTATTTTGTTAGTTGTAAATTGACGAAATTCGCCGAAATAAGATTTGACTTGTTTGTTTACTATATAAAGTCATTTTTGTGAAGAGTCAATAAAATTTTTTTCATTTTAGATGGAAAATAATCCAGGCAAAATTCCATTCAGATGACAATTTTACACAACACTAAAGTCATTTGAAGGCGGCCGCACCACAAACTCAAATTAGTCCCTTTTTGAACACAATTTTCACCCTTTTATTTAACAACAGGTATAGATGAATAGATGATGATACTGATTAAAAAAATCGTAAGGCATCTGGTGATTTTTCGAAAATTGTGGAAAAATTCACCCAAAAGCTCCCCGAGCTTTGACGACATCTTCAATGACGCTCTCGAATAATAATAATAATTGTATCAAATTGAAACAAATGTTCTGTAAATATCATTAGTTTGTAAAATTAAGAATCTCAATGAACCTCTTTTTTGTACATCATTTTTTTCAATTAAGAATGTCAGAAGACCCACTTCTAAGTTCATAGGATGATTTGCAATTTTAAGATTTAACTCCTTGTACTGAACATTTACCAATTACGGGACACTTAATAACTGTTTAGAAGAAGAAAAAAATTAGTTTCAAATCCTAAACGATTCAAAAACACAATTAATTCAACTGGAAAATTCGTAGAATTATATTATTCTTACAAAAGAACTTAAGATTAGTACAAAATTGGAACACAAAGCCAATGAAAATAGATAAATATACAAAACTAAAATTATATTTTTTACCAGGTCTTACGATTTTCTTTTTTAAATATCTACAAGTCTATGTATATATCTAACGTCTCGTCTAATGTCAAATTAGATTACGAAAACTAGGAACTGTCGCAATTACACACTCAATTTTTCCATTAAAAAACACGTAAATTGACAATGAACGAATAATTATACCTACCTACAAATTTTGAGTTTCGTATTTCGAGAAAATTTCCAAAAATTACGACGAACAGTAACGTAAGACTTCCTCAATTCTCGAATTTCAATTCAACACCCATTTCCGGATTGTTACTATACTTTATTCTATTGAAAACTGAATCGCACAGTTTCGTTTCCGGGAGGGTGAACGAGAAATAAACGGATATCCCTTAATCTTAGATCGACTTATATAATAGTAAATCTATATTATATACGTATATATGTTTGTAGGTAGGTGTAAGATTTCAGGAATCGAATAAACTATCTATTAGGAGATAACAATGGATTTGGAAAAATCAGCCTCCTAGCAACAATTATATAATCACAATGTACGCGATATTTTTAAAAATCTCATATTTTAGAGGAAAAGCCGTTTTATTCATGTACTCTAATCCAACAAAATGAAATGCTATTTTTCAAAATGTTAAGTATTTTTATTCTGGCGCCTATATGTATGTAGTCTGTAAGTTAAGTGATACCGTCCAAACTTTTTAGTTAATCAACCAAATTGAATCAAATTTGCATTATTAAGTACTTCTAGATAATAGTTTTATAACAAAAAAGGTTTATCCGACTTTTATTAAAGTTATAGTATGTTAGGGCAAGGGACAATTACAAAAAGCTTATGTTAAGGGACACCTTTGAAACTGCTTTGTTAATGAAGCAAATTGAACCAAATTGCACCCATGGCTACAGGACCATTTGTGTAATGCTCCTATAAGAGGAAAAGCTCCATTTAACATAATTTTTGTTCGAACTCCTCAATGTCTATTGATAAAAAAGTATGAGTAAATGTGGGAAACCTTCTGCAAGACGTACGACGTATAAAAAGAATCATATCTTATCAGATAAATCGGCAAAATCACTTGTTTAGATTAAGGAAATCCAAATATTGATCAATAATAATAATAATAATAATAATAATAATAATAATAACAATATTTGTACGAAAAATTAAATAACAATGGAAGGTTTTTTTCTGTGGTTTCTTTTAAATTCAATTGTGACACTGTGAGAAACAAGACTTTTATATTGTTTAGTTCAATCGGTAGTACATTAATTTTTATTCAATTTTTTTGTTCGTTTCAACATAAATAACTTGGCATTGAACATCATCAGTCGTTAGCATCTATCTCTAGGAGAAAAATCGTCGTGAAAAAAAAATGCTACTATCTAATAATAACAGTCACCCGAAAATTAAGCGCTCTTAACTCTTTCAAACTTACCAGAATTGAAGATTTTTCGATGACATAATCCTCCCCGCTACTAAATATTCGTTATTATTACTATTATTATTATTTATATTCACTACACAATTATTAATCGAAATTGCCAATTTATTTTTATGGTAATATATGAGAATGCGGAACAATTGATGAAGAAATTGTCGTCGATTTTTCCCCCTTTTGGCCCACCAATTTACCAAGTTCAATGTACAATTAAAATGTATTTATTGCACGAGGCCATCAAGATGAAATCCAACATGCGACTCTAATCGAAATCATATAATAGGAGACATACGCAAAAAATGCTAGTAATAATTATAACAATACAGCAATAATAAAATAAATAGAGATTAGTGTTGATTTCAAGACAGGTATTGTTGCCAAAAAATGTCTAGTGTTTGTTTAGAGATTTCTTATAACAAATAAAGTTCAGTGCTCTCTTTACTACCATCCATATGATCCATATTTTTCAAAAAAAAAGTCTAGTGGTGATGATGATGTAAAAAAAATTTCATACACCCATCTAATAATAGTGTGTTATCAGGGAGTTTTTGGAAGAAGTCAAAATAATTTGTTGGTGTGTCTGTCAGGGTCAAGTGTGATGAAGTTCAATGTATAATTTGTGATTAACCATCCACGAAAAAAAAATTCTCTTTTTTTTAATCAAAAACACCAAAATAATGAAAACGAATAACTCGATTTAAATAGAGACGAATTTATCAAATTGTCAATATTACACCACGTTTTTTTCGCTTCTTATAATATTAAAATGAATTATCAAAATCGGATCGAGGAGCCGACGAGGTATTTGAACTTAATAATAATATAGAATCTTTAAAAGCAGAATATGATAACAAGAAATAAATAAAATTGAATACATAGTTCAATGTCCTTATTTGATAGGTGGGTGTGTTTTTGATTTTAATTCTCCTTTTATTATCATTATTATTATTATAATAATGAAAAAAATTTAAACAATTTAAGACAATTCCTGATATTTAACAATAATATCTCTTCATGTAAGTAGGTGGCTTTTTGTATCAATTTTGAAAGAACTTTTAACTTTCCTCCTAGGCTAGTGACATTTAGATCCTAATTACGATAAAATTATTTGTTATTACAGAAAATATATGCGAATTATTCATATGAATAGATGAATAGATAATATTCATATAGTAGACTTGCATCTGCATTAATTGCTTCCTTTAGCACACATACAATACACACCTAGTATATACAGATTTCGTAATCTATAAAAGCGCATTTGACTAGCTTGTTATACATTTTCTTTTCTTCTATCAAATGTAAAATGAAATGACAATTAAAAAAAATAAAATAAAAACACAGCGCGCCATACAATAGATGGTTTTAGATTGCAGTTATGAAATGTCTTGATGATTTGAAAACCGAGACTGGAAAGTAGGCGTTCTTTTGTCTCCCTTATCATTTCACGAGAATATCACTTTTTCTTTCAGGAGAAACTAATTAAAAGAACTATCTCGATTCGTATTAACAATATATTGTTGTAATTTTACCAACTTTCTATTATTACTTTTTCTTGTCTGTTGGTATCGTGGTCTATTATTTTTTCCCCCCCCGATATCGACTAGCCACTTTTCTGGCAGTCTTGGGGGTTTCTCATTACAAATTTTCAGCTAGTGATGCCACTCTTTCAACAATTTTAATTAATCACATTCTAAACTAATTTGCTTTCAATAAAACTATTTATATGTAGATTAGAATAGAAAACTGTAAGTAGATTCATTGCGGCGACAATAGGGAGCGTTATTACTGTGTGTAGTTTCTTCAAAATTACAGTTTTTCGTCCTAAAAATGAGAACTTTTCGAGTCCCTTTGCAGGAATGACAGAAATTTAAAGAAACCGAGAAAAAGTGAATCAATAAAACCTCTCAAGTGTTGTTTTATAGATGGCGCCACAATGTAGAGTGTATGAATCAATCTACAATTAAAGACATACGTTCTATGTTCTATTATTCTAAAGATATTTGGAAAAAATTGATTGCTTTTCATTGCTGACAGGAAATTAAGCTCAATAATTTATGCTCTACTGGAAATACTAAATGGTTTTTCTTACTTCCCAGTACTGGTAACAAAAAAAAAACCATGGCATAAATGCCACCCTGACATAAACCTGATTATTTTATCATCGTACATATACAATTAAATCATTAATTTTAAGTGATCCGGTTCTCCAATGGGCAGAAATCTTAATTATTATTTCCTCACTGTTATTACTTAAGAAAAGAAAAAAACATTAAAAAAAAAAACATATCTCTCAAAGTTATCAGTCGAGGTTTTTTGGATAGATTTTTATGGAAAAAATTGTTGGTAACGCATGAGAGGGCCGGTCTGTCACCATTTACTTTATAATATACAAGTCAAGGTTGTTTTAGAATGCGTTTAGTGGTCGTATGGTTTTTGTTTCCCACCTTCTTTCTATAAAATTTCTTCAAGCAAATCTTTGGTCGGCGAAAAAAAAAACTGTAATTTTGTTCGTTAGAAATTTTTCGATAAAATAACACCAAAATAAAGAATTAATTTTAAGTATCAAGGGTTAGTGGGACGCAGTAAGCGTAAGGGCACTTGATATCAAGGGGCGCCAATAGTAAGGGCACCTCGGACGAAAAAGTCGTCTTGCATAAGAGCGCCAAGCACCCTAGTACCGGTCCTGGCAGAAATTGTTGGTGTTGTAGCATAAATAATAGTATTTTAATGGAAAAAATTTCCTCCCAGGTCTGCACATCCAAACTGGTTCAAAACTGTCACGAAATACTGGAGAAACTAGGGGCTAGCAACAGGATGACCCTAATGTGGGTACAGGGACATTGTGGAGTGGTTGGGAATGAGATCGCCGATGGGCTGGCAAGAAAGGCATCGACAGAGAGCTTCTTTGAGCCGGAACCGGCACTCGGGGTGGCCACCACCAGTAAATGGGCAAGCGAAGCCCACAAAAACTACTGGTTGGAATACCGGAAGGGACGACAGGCAAGGAACTTTATAGAAGGTCCTTCCAGGAGGCTTTCGAAACAGATTCTGTCATTAAACAGAGCTGATTTAAGAAAATTGGTAGGAATCCTAACGGGGCCTGCCACTTAAACAAGCACCTCACAATGCTGGGCGTCAGAGATGATCCCACATGTAGGAAATACTCAGAGGATGACGAGACTGCTGTGCGAGTGCCCTGCTCTCTTTGAGCTGAGGCATTGCTGGTTCGGGTTGCCGTTCATCGAACCTCAGGAGGTACAGAGGCTATCCATTGGAGACATTCTGGACTTTATTAAGAGCTTAGGACTGTAGGGAACTCTGAGAAATCAGAGCTTACAATGGATCACTGGAGTTTGAGTATAATTGGCGATACCCAGCCCTGCCTAAACATCTACATGGAAAAAATTGCCAACTTACTTTTTGGAAATTGATGGTAGCTGGATTGGTGATCTTGAGGACACAGGAAATGGAAGGAAGGAAACAAATAAAATATCGAAAATCACTAGAAAATTGTCTTGATTAATAAATATTCCAAACACGAATTAATCTTCATCATCATCAAAATCACAATCAAGTTCACCAATATCTTCCAATGAGATCAATTCAAGGATATTCCTTTAATTAAAAACAAATCAATTAATTAATTAATTAAATATAAAAACAATTAATGGACTTACTCTAAGATTTTCGTTTCATCATTACTTGTAGTCCAATCAATAGGACCGGGATGTGATATTTTATATTCCCAAAACCAATTGAATTGATCCCTTAATTCTTTAATAATATTAGCTGTTTCTTCTTTACATTTAAATTTTAATTTATTATTAATAATAATCATATGTTTACCATCTTCAATAAAATGTTTATAATTATCACCAAAGAAAATGACTGGTAATGGATTAATTAATGTACCATCATGGATACAATCTTTATCGGTTTTAAGACGATTATAATAAACAACTAGATTTGTATCAAGATGTGCTTCAAATAGTACAGATTTTCGATGGATTGCTATATTTTTCATTTCCGGTGTACACAATTTATTTCGTCTAAAAATCAAAAATACAAATTAACAAAAAAATTGATTTTACGAAAACGAAAACCATTACCTTCTCATAATGAGTACATTTGGATACAATCCAGCACAGACTATAGCTTTTATTAAGCTTTCATTATTTGAATTCTGGTTGCATTGTGAACATTTCGGATCCATATCGGGTATAAAATTCATTTCTTTCAAATAACCAGCCATATGTCGTTTCATATCAATTAATAATTTCATTGTATGCGAACTGATAAAGTAATTATAACAGAAATTACGATAATTCCATCCACATTGTTCAAAACGTTTCATTACTTCATAATACAGTAAATGATCACTTTTTTTACCATTTGCTAATTCAACACGTTTCCCATCAGCTAATTTCTCTTTACCAATTGGTAATTGAAAGGCATCTTTAAAATCTAATGTTGCAGCAATTGATAATATCGGTTCTAAACAACTAAATATAGCACCAAATAATATCATTTTACCCATTTGTGGTGCCATTGGTAATTTAGCTAAATGATAACCTAATGGTGTTAATGTTTCATCATCATTCAAAGCATTTAATTGTTTCAATAAACTAATTGATGTTAATATTGATTCTTCATCAGGACAATCAATTAATTTTGGAAAGAATTCATTAATTTTACCTAATTGTAGTACTTTTGCTGTTAATATAACATCATCTAAACGTTTACGTAATATTTCTGGTTTTATATATTGTTCTAATAACATTTCACGTACTTTTGTATATAAATGATAACATTGTCCAGATTTGACACGTCCAGCACGTCCTTTACGTTGTTGTGCATTTGCTATTGATAACCATTGTGGTGATAACATTTCATAATTATCAGTTGTATTAAATGATGATATTTTTATACGTCCACTATCAATTACATATACAACATCATCAATTGTTATTGATGTTTCAGCTATATTTGTTGCTATTATTATTTTTCTTATACCATTTGGTGGTGGTAGAAAGATTTGTTTTTGATCAATTGTTGGCATTAATGAATGTAACGGATAGATATTGTATTTATGTTTGGGGAAATCACCAGATTTTTCTAATAATTGGGTTAGAGTGGAAATTTCAGCAAAACCAGTAACAAAAACCAATATAGCACCACCTTCTTTGTCCTGAAAACAATTAAAATTGTAAACTATTTGTAAAAAGGACAATGAAGTCAGATAAAGTCAACTGCTTCGAAAGAAGCTTTGAGACTGAAATACAACAAATGTAAGAGTTAACAGACGCGGAGGGATTGCATTGTATGCAGATGTGCCCAAGAGAAAGGATAATAATGGAACAGGGGCGGTCGGTCCTAAGCTAGAGAAGCATATCACCCTGGCTGTGGCAGTTGACGGTGCTGTATTCCGATCCGAATTAGGACAGACGGATATACATCAGGACGGACAGTCAAGGTAGACTAGTGCTTGATTACAACCAAATCCTGACAAAGTTGGTTGAACATAACAAAATAACCTGATAACGGGTACCATAGAAGCCTAAAAGGCAATAGAAGTACATAAAGAAGTCCATAAAGGCAGTGGGAAGGCCATAAAGGCAGTGGGAAGGCCATAAAGGCAGTGGGAAAGCCATAAAGACAGTGGGAAGGCCATAAAGGCAGTGGAAAGGCCATAAAGGCAGTGGGAAGGCCATAAAGGCAGTGGGAAGCCCATAAAGACAGGGGGAAGCCCATAAAGGCCGTAGAAACTCTCCAAAGATCATAAAAAGCCCAAAAGACCGATTTGTACTGTTTTCGGCCAATTGCTGACTTGACCTATTTCTAGGTCACATCAGAGTGTAAAAGGAAACCCAAAGGAAGTCCCAACAACAAAATTGACTGTAAGTAAATCTCTATTAGGGTCTGGATCTACCTGTCCACAAGCAGGAGTGTAAGGAGCTACCTAGAGGTAGGGAAATACATCAGGCAGGAACACTTCAAAGAAGCTCCTGGGTGGACTAGAACAGGACAGAACAAATAAAGTTGTGCAACTAATTGTAAGCAGAAAGCAAAGCTAACGGAACACTGTAGTCTGCGAAAACATCTCTGCACAATAGAGGTTGTAACAGATCCAGAATGGTAGAGATTGTGAGGCGAAAGAAGGATGAAACCTCCCTTCACATTTTGCTCAAAGCCAGGCATCTTATCTTACAGCAGAAGATATTCGCATCTTCACAAGACAGCATATTGGACTTCATTGAAGACACAGGAGATAGATAAACCGTGGAAATAGAACATGGGCATAAAAGGCCTTCTAGGGTGAGGTGCAGGAGGACCTGAACCACAATCCGTGTGTGAGGCCGTATTAACCCCTAAAATTTTGTAAGAGGCCCAAAAGACCGATTTGAACTGTTTCTGGCCAATTGCTGACCTGACTTAACCGATTTCTGGGAAATAGAACGGAGGCATAAAAGACCTTCTAGTGGGAGCTGCAGGACCTGAACCACAATCCGTGTATGGAAGCGTCGACAAATCTCACGGAACAATAATAATAAGTATTTGTAAGACAAACCTTTGCACAAATATGCTGAATTAAGGCCAAAATCAATTCCAGCGATAATTTTTCATGATTGGGATTTTTCAATTGTTCTATAGCATGTTTAGAATACTTCCGGTCAGTTTCCAATTGTCTTATATATGGTTGTATAACACCATTTAATTCATTTGGATAATCAAGTTTTTTACCAAATTTCCGTCGATTAAATTTCTCTTTATCATCACTGAATGTAAAACGTGTCAATTCTAAAACATCTTCTAAATAGAATTCTTCAACAGGATATGTAAATCCAGGTATATTAATATGTGGTGCATTATTATAATATAATGAGAATTTTTCAGCATTTAATGTAGCACTCATTAATATAATTTTTAAATCTTTACGTTTCTTTACGATTTGTTTAATTAATGCTAATATAAAATCGGATAATATATCACGTTCATGTATTTCATCTAATATTAAATGGGAGACATTCGATAATGCTGGATCGGTTTCCATTAATTTCAATACAATACCAGTTGTACAAAATAATATTGAACCATGTTCTCTGGGTTTCTTTAATTCTAAACGTATCTGATAACCAACACTGTTACCTAATTTTTCACAACGTTCATCAGCAACACGTTCAGCAACTGATATAGCACTGATACGACGTGGTTGTGTACATAATATACGACAACATGATGCTTTCTGTTTTTCAATATAATCATCTAATATAAATTGTGGTATTTGTGTTGTTTTACCACAACCAGTCTCACCACTAATTACAATAAATTGATTATTTTCAATTAATTCTAATATTTCTTGTTTCATTTTAGATGCTGGTAATTGATTACGTTTCATTAAATAATTACAATATTTTGGATTTTTCTGTTTTTCTAATTCTGTTTTATATAATAAATTATCAATTTGTGGATTTTGTTCAATTTTCTGGAAATCACGTTCTAATTTCATATCAATTGTTTCATTGATAACACGTAAAAAATCACGTTTAAAATTTGAATCTTCTACATGTTCGTAATTGTTACTACTGGTTGATGCAACTCGATCATTTTTATTCTTCAATAAATCCGAATTTAATTGGATCTGTTTGGTGTAATAGTTGATCCATTTTTGGGGCAGGAAAACCGTTCCAATCTACAAACAAATTTTGATTAATTTTTGACTAAACAGTTCACTGTATAGCAGTGCCGGACTGGGAAGATTTCCCCCGAAACCAATGAGTTTTTGGGGGGCAAATAGTGTTTTACAGTGTTTTTTTTTTTGATCGTCAGCTTAAGAGATCTTTTCTTATAAACTCCTCCGGGGACAGGGTAAGCCAGTCTGGCTCTGCTGTATACATAGATAATGATTCAGTGGTCGACCCAGGTGGTTGAAGCCTATTTGTGGGGCTCTGAGGTGTCCCTTGGGAGCTCCTCAAGCTTGATCTTTATCACTTTTTCGTTAGATCCACCACTGATAATGATAATCAAGACGCAAACTTACCGGCCTTACAGCATCCTGGGCTCGTTTCAATTTATTTTGACGAGCATAGAACAGACCGATATCTCTACCTTTGAGATGGGACGGGTGGCCACGACCTCTACCACCTCTTGAACCATTATTATGACTTTTTTTATGAACTGAGGACATTTTTCTCAATAAATTAAGCATCCAAAAATTAACACATATTTTGAGGTTAACATTTGATTAAGAAATGTCAAAAAACAATGATACCACTACTACAACACGAAAATCCCTAATATCAAAGATCTGACTAAATATAGCGTATATTGCGCCGTTTTTGAGCGACCAAGCGTACTCGTACAAGTATTACAAGAGTAACCGGAACTGACTTTTAGAAGGAAAATAAAAAACTAGGACTTTTAGAACACATAAATTTTATTGCATTTCTTTAAATTGACATAAATTTCTCGAAAAAAAAATATAAAAGATTTTAATTACATTTAATAATAATCGTACGTGAACATTTCTTCCCAAATGCTCTACCAATCAAATCAAAAACTTGTTGTCTTGTTTTTGTATAATATTTCGTTTTAAATTCATGAAATGTTATTATACGATCTCGATAGATTTGTAATTTGATTTTATCAATATCTTTATTATTACATTGATTTTCATCGATTGCATCTATATCATCAGTTAGACGTGAATATTTTTCAATATTTAATTTTAATATACATTTCTCAATTGGTATCCATTGATAAGTTTCCGGACATAATAAATATGATGGTATCAATTTACCTTTATATCTCATTTTTGGACATGAATGAATATAGAAACCCATATAATAATATTCAATTGATGGTGCTACTTGATGCAGATTACGCACTAATTCCACTTCCCTAAAAAAATGGCGAAATTGTGTTTTTTTTTCTATTAGTGGAGTAATGCCAACCCCAACTGTTTGGAAGAAAGTAACTATGACGTCATTCTGTAAGTGTGGAACCAGTTTATATTTTTGACGGCTAGAGGGCGCTGTGATAATGCCGGGAACAAGTGGCACCCTCTAGATGTCAAAAGCATAAGCACCCGTATAGAGACGTTACAGTCTTCCAAACGAATAGGGATGGAACTACCCCATTATAATAAAAAACGAATACCTCATTGATCCATAAGTACCTAATGTTAAACCTCTATAATCCGGATCATAGAAAAAATACACAGCACTAACACATTTCGGTAAAATATCAATAACACCGACTGCAATCAATTTATCATCGATCCAATACAATTGATGATAAGAACCATAATTTAGTTCGGAATCATTTGAAATCTTTTGATTCTAAAATACATAGATTTGGTGTAAATTGGGAATTATATCTGGGAGAATTTGAGCCAAAAGCAGACTAAAAACATACCTTTAAAGGTGTTTCAATTAAAAAACTGATGTATTGGTCTCGATCACACTCATCTGGTGTATCATTATGGATAGTTATTTGATATTTTGTGAATAAATTCGCTGTTAAATCGAAATATTTATGATTTTCATCGATCTGTTCTAAAGAGATCTGACCAAAAAATCGATAAATTTAATAGTTTTTTTGTTGTTTTTTACGATTAAGTTATTCTTTTACTCTGCTTTTGGCTTTGTCGTTAATTAATTAATTTTCTACCTTTAAAGGTGAATTCACTAAAAATCTATAAAAACCTTCAATTGTACACTTTTCCGGTGGATCATTATGAATAACCATTTGATATTTTCGATATAATTCAAATTCAATCAATTTTAAACGTTCCCATTCTTGATTATTACCATTATTATTATTAGTATTAATTAATTGAAGCTAATGAGAAAAAGAGAGAAAAACAGAGAAAAGAATAACTTATTCAAAATACAATTAAACAAATCATCAAACAAACCTTTAATTTATGTTTAGAATTATCGGAGATTTCCCCAAGAAAATCTTCTAAACTTTTCGGTTGATTAGTTTTCGGTAATTGTTCTAAACTCATACCACGTTTCAATAATTTCTCCTGTTTCCTTTCAAGACGTAGCAATTTCGATTTTTTTCGTGGTGGTTTTGTTGGATCAGCACCAACCCCAGGTTTTGGTGGTACTGGTGGTGGTGGTGATTTCTCTTGACTACAACCTGCAACTATTTCGTCAATATTTTAACAAATTCCTTGTAACAAAATTAATAATAATTACCAGATTCTGATACGGTTTCCCTTTGGTTATCGGTTTTATTATCACTTTCTAGAGGGTTTTCCAGGCTTTTCTTAGTTTGTAGTTCTTGAATCTCTTCAAGTTCTGCAAACATTCCGGGCGGTTTTTCACGCCAAACAATATCTGAGACATTATCACAATTTTCATTGGAAATTTCCGTTTTATTTAAAATATCTTCATTTATATATTTATTGAATTTTTTAATAACTTTCTTGTGTGATTTTAATAATTGAAAATTTAAAGCATCACATCTGCAACAAAAACAACAAACATAACCTCAATCTGTCATCATTGACAATTTGACATAACCTCAAAATCGACACTTTTCCCCCGGGGAAAAACTATACAATTTCGATAATTTCCACATAAAAACTCACTTTATCGTATATTGTGGACAACAAGTCTCTTCCATTATGGGTTTATAACAATAAACACCGGATCGACGCCAGCCTCTATCGATTAAGTTTTGATAATCTTGTACGGTTAGTGTTTCAGCCCACATACCTATAAATAAAAACGCAAAAATTTTATGGGTATGATTCTATTTGATTGAATTTAAAGTAAAATTTGAAAATTACCATAAGAAATACTGCCTTCTGGGTTTTTACAATAACCACATCGGTGATGTGATGGATCTGAACTCCAATAAACTGCACTATAATCATTATGGTTTCGACTCATTTTTATCAATTTAAATACCCGATTTTTTCATGAATTCTATTTAATAATTGGGTAGAAATAATTGTTTAATAATAACTGATAAGATGATGTAATAAATATACGCAGTTTTCTGTGCACTTGCCCCTACTAACACACATTCACACGATCACTGATCACGTAAAATGAAATTTACAAATATCTCTACCAAATATCCAAACTAATCGAATAATAACAACAAAATCGTCTCCACAATGTACTAGTTATCGATATTTTTAGTAATAACTTTTAATTAAATGTTAATTTATTTAATTACCTACAGTAAAATTACGCTGTCGTGCAAATATAGCAGTAATTATTGACAGTTGCGGCATTCTTTTGTTCGATAATGGCGCTAAATTTGAAAATTTCCGGCACAAATATCGAATTAAATGCACAAATTGTTGAAAATCTTGTAATTCTTGAGTGGAATGATAAAATTAGCGTCTTTGGTAATATTTTCTGATAAATTACAGATAGGGTTTATGTCAGAAAATGTGATAAAATAATTATTTAATTTATTGACGTCTGTCAAGTGATTCATTTGTTAATTTCAATTGTTTTATTTTTTTTGGCGGGGTAGCTGTCAGTTGGAAAATTGGGGTTTTTCTTCCAATTAATTTTCAAAATTTCCATTTTTTGGGTTGTTTTTCCGGTGATTTTCTTGAGAAAAACATATTGGTATGTTTTAATAATAATTGTGCAATTATTGTTTTGTTTATTTTTTGTAAATTATAAATTGATAAAATAACCCAATTTTTTGTTACAACAGGATCAAAATAAATAACAAAATTCCAAATAAACAAGTTATTAATGGAACAAAATTGCGTTTTTTACGTAAGGATTACGGTCAAAACAGTTGATTTATATAAATGCGTGCGCACATAGAACTCCTCCACTCTCCAATTCTCCACTACCTCCATTAAAAACAACCCAAATTAGCTGCAACTCCAACCTGCCAAATCTACTAAACAAACTACGTAACAGCGTGAAAATTAAACGTTAATTATACAGAAAAAGTGCCGTTTTTTTAGGTCTTTTTGCCAACCATGGCGTACTGTATGCGAGTTTTGCATCGCCAGGTAAAAAATTCCAGAATAAACCTGAAATTGTTTATAACAATTAAAGTCACGTGCTGCAATCAAATTTTGTTGAATTTATGGCATTTAGGACGTCACTATTGTTATTATTTATTATTTATTGGGAAAATTAGACAATTTCAGTGTTTATTGATACGTAAAATTGTGGCGAAATGGTGTTAAAGGTCAATATTATTAACAATTTTTCCAATTTTTGTTTTTGCAGGGAAGCAGCAAAGCCGGCAGTCTTTTACTGACCGAAATTCAAGTACGATGTTTCCATGTAACAATACCAGCAGCTGCCAAAGCAGCAATGAGCCGATTCGATCCAGATACTCCATTACCATATGAGAAATTAATCAAAAATCTAGATGTTGTTAAGAAACGTTTAAATCGACCATTAACATTATCGGAAAAGATCCTTTATTCACATTTGGATGAACCCAATAAACAGGTAGAGCAATTTTATTACAATGATGATGATGAATGGATGTGGGGTTATGACCATGATCTGTGAAGACGCTGATTAAAGTTCAAAGTCTATACATTTGGTAGACGGTTTTTGATTAGAAATTAATGTTTTATCGTCAATTTATTTCGGAAATGACTGAATTAATTGAACTGTATCGATTACGTAAGAGAATGGGAAGTGTGAGGTTATGTTTTGTCTTGTTTGGTGTCATTCAAGGATATTTTCGTTATTATTATTTATTTAAACATTTCTCTGTTTTCCTGGGAATGTTGAGATTTAATTTTGAAAAATAAGAGAATTGTTTGTAGTTGTGGGAGTAGATTGTAAAGGTTCAAGTACTTTCTTTAGATCATAGGTTAGATAAGGACAATTAAGTTATGCCAAACAAACAAACACATAGATATTTTGGCATTTTATCAAAAAAATGGTTGCACAATACGTTCTAATCAATGATAGAAACAAAGTATTTGTTATTAAAGAGAAAGCAATAATTGGACTTTGGAGCTACAACTAGAGGAATCTATTTATATACAGGCGTCCCATCGAGTCTTTTTTTTGTAATTTCGAGGATTTTTCTTCACTAAAATGCGAATAATAAATGGTAATAATGCCTAAATTTCAAGAAAATTTCCCATTCCTTAGTGTCCTCAAGGGAGAGTTCGATGGGACACTGGGTATAAAAGCTTACAATAATTGATAAAGGCTAATTCATACATAGGCGACTGTGCGGCAATGAGGCTTTTAAAGTGATTTTTGATCTCCATGCCTGGCATCAGGAGTCGTTACTTTCCATTCAGACTTCGTACTTTTTTCGCCTGGATTAAAACCTTTTTGTTTCTTGTTTATTTTAGGACATTGAGCGTGGTACATCCTATTTAAGACTTCGTCCGGATCGTGTAGCTATGCAAGATGCAACTGCTC
>JAZBHA010000200.1:83090-104718 GCA_037464855.1 Iselma pallidipennis | reverse complement strand
ATATAACCGGACATACATACATACATACACATCGAATTGATAACCTCTTTTTTTTTGAAGTCGGTTAAAAAAAACAAACAATGTTAATTTCATTCTTGTTTTCACGTCTTATAGGAAATTATTGTCTAACATATAAGTCTCCATGACTCAGTTCACACACACCCATTATACAAATTACAATAAGTCACCGAAAAATTCTCACATAAAAGATAATGGAATCAATGAGAGTGTTCCAGAAGAAACATAAAACACTTGTACTTTTTTCTCTCCTTTCTTCATAATCATTTTATAATTACTATTATTAAATGATTACACCGATCATTGTTATACAATTTTATTATCTAATATTGTGTTAATTCTTTTCAATTCATTAAGCGAAAATACAACAACATTCTTTCCCATCAAAAGATCTCTTCCTTTATTGCAACTTTTGTTGAAGTTAAACAAGTGAATCAATTATAACAATAAATTGATCAATTTTTATGAGTAATTTCTGAAATATTTAGATAATTTCTCAACTATTTGCAATAATTAGTCGAGCGAGTAGCAATAATTCTAGTAAGGATTTTAGTTTTTAATTCTAAAAATTGTGGATTTCATCAACCCTCTCACTATTACGACAAAATATTAATACTTTTCCTTCAAGAATTTATTCAAATGAGGAATCTTTAGTTCTGTAGCACTTAGGATGTGTTGTTATTAATGTGGGCAACAATACACGGTAAGGCTAGGAAAAACCCAACGACCCATGGATTATTTAACCGGGTTTTGGAATTATGCGTGTTGCATTTTTTAAGTGGGTCCTACTGTGAATTTATAGCCGTATTCTACGACAGACTAAACAGAGATTGTTCACATCACCAATGAGGCAATGTTCTATTATTACGATTTCTAGATATGATCTCGATCATTGTCCACTCTCTAAAAATACCAATCCTTCCACCCATGTTTTTAATAATAATCAAAGAAAATACAGAATACCAAGTAATGGAGATCTGTCGTAGATTATGACTGTAGGGGTGCAGATAGAGAGACTTTTCACCTTCTCTCGCGACAAATAAAATAGAGCAAAAACTCTACATATAAAGACTTGATTGATTGATTTAAAACTCCGCAATCGTCAAGATATAATTCTCGTTGCAAAATCCTCCTCTAACTCATCAACATTTAGAATAATTAACTAATTGTAGTTTCGACTGACATCCTGTATTTCCTAACAATCATCAAAAATTGAAAAAAAAACGAACATATTTGCGTGAATAAACAGAAATTCCTTCAACTTATTCAAAAATACTACACAATTTCCTGTTTTAATAACTGTTAGTAGAATTCTGGTTTTTGTTGATTCTTGTCTTGTATATATGTATGTATGTAATTAAAATATTATTGGCATATTACTCGAATCGAAATCATTTGATACGGTACGCCTCTTTTTTAATAAAACCATTATGAGATGAGATAATAGTTTATGAATATTTATAATTGATAAACGTGCTGTTTTTTTCTACCCGAACTGAGAAAAAATTATCGGTACTTGATTAATGTATTATTCTTTTTCTACTATCTAACCAAATATAATTAGTAATTTTTCATTGAAATTTAATGAAAAATTGAAAATAACAACCTTGAAGACTAGTTTTTACAAATCTGTATTAATTAGTATTACATTTGTCCTCTATTCCTAGTGGCCAATGGCCTTTTAAGTTAACGGAAACTATACTTTCCCTTGAGGCACATTACAATTATTATGTTTTTTTTTTAAATAATATTGTCTGATCATTTTTATATCAATTTTCAGGACAGAAGCAATCAAAACTCCAATTAAAATTGAATAGCAATTAGATTTGTTACATAAAGTATAACAGTTATAGACCGTAGGTACTTTAAAATCTTCCTGTAGAGATGCGGAAGTTAATTTGAAAGCAGTTACGGTTAACAACTCAAGAGTATAAATAGACAAACTCCAGCACCTTGTTAGGACATATACTGTTGTTTGTTGTTTTTTTTTTGTCTTTTCTTCAATTGTATATCACTCATGTAATTTCTTCACCCACAACAACACTTGTCCATCCAGCCATTAATTTCTGTCATGCTGTTATATAACAGGATTTGATTCTTGATTAATCATTAAGTTAATCTTCGATTACTGTGGTGAAAAGAAATTAACAAAGAGGAACCAAAAAAAAAATGAAAGTTAGAAAACACAGATAAGTAGTAGGTATAATTATTATTAGAAATAAAATTTTCTTGGTGCAACTAATTGGAAAATCATGTTTGATTAGTATTTTGCCTTGGCTTTATTCTTTCTTAGCAATAATTACCAGAGAAAGGGAGAATCTTGACAATTTATCACAACTAATCAAAGAAATAAATTGTATTTAATTTAGATGTTATTTGAGGTTATTCAGATAAAAGACTTACTTCATTTCTTTTGAAATGATCAGCTTTCTTCATTATTGCTGCATAAATACAGGCTGTCATGCCTTAGACGTAAAACGAAAACCTGTTTTTTTCTTCTAAAAAATGCAAAAAATGGCTCTTTGTGAATTTCTTTACGCAAGAAGCTAGGAGTAAAAAGGTTTAAATTCGTATTCTACGAGTAGATATACGACCGACCGTCTTTTCTGTACATTTTTACATAAATATTTTCCAATATTTTTTCAGTTCCTCCGCAAGTAAACAAATTACGCTCATTTGCTTTTTAAAATCAAACATCCGGTATATATGATCAAGATTTTCTAAAATGGATTTCTCCATATGATAAATGTGATAGATTACTTAGATAATTGGAATATAAAGGTTCAATTGTAATAATAAGCGATTTCACTGTTTATCTCACACAAAGAAAATTGTTCAAATTTCATAATGACCAGTCCAACCAACAACGCTTACTTAATGAATGAAACAAAAACAAAAAGAAACACAAATTCCAAAAAATTATTACAATCAACAGTAGGTAGGTATCTAAAGTGAAATTGTCGTTAGATTTATTCATGCTCTATTTCATATAAAAAAACAGAAATGCAAATCATTAAGCATGAAATGCTTTATTTTTCTGTGTTGGAGGAGGAGGAACAGGTAGGTATCTGAATATCTGGAAGTTCTTAGCCAAGACTTTTGCAAATTTCTTATATCTGTCAATTTGTCAAAGCCATAACCATCATTTCATTTACCCTTAGAGCAACTATCTACCAAGAATGTGCCCAGATATCCAAGGAGGCTATACTCCTGGCACATATCCTCTGAAATGGCCAGGCACGAGTGGAGGCGTCGCTTAAAAGACTCAATTAATATGCAAATTTTAAAGAAAAAACAATCAAACTTTTTTGTAGTAATTATTCTTTTTTATTTGCTCAAATTTTTAACAAATTAAAAATTCCTAGAGCATAACGGAATTCAATGGAACAGTGCAATAATCAACACTTAATTATTAATTACCAAATGAATCATTTCTTTCACTATAGATTTTTCTTGAAAGTTTAAAAATTACGAAATATTTACCTGAATGTAGGATTGTTTACCATTCAGCAACAACACGTAAAAGTAATTATTTAAATTTTAAGTAACAGTCTATGTATTTTTACGTTTAAACAGTTACTTGATTGTACTTAATTAGAGTAATGAACTGCCACCCACAATTATGACCTTTTATGAAAATATTACTCTTATTAATGGTTTTTGAGCGATATTAGGTCTGTTCCAACTATAATAGAATACAAAACTATCAGAAAAGTCCAAGTTAGTCAGAGTCATGCACACAATTTGAGTTTCTGATAGTTTTCGATTCGATAATAGTTGGAACAGACCTATTATTATTCCAAAGGAAAAACGGTTTCATTGTATTACTCAACAAGATGTGATTTTGAAAATTAATATGTTTAAAGTTTCCAGAAGGATAACGTATAAATGAAAATCTTGTACTTTTAGACATATTTTGGAAATATTAAGTCAAAACTGGAACCAATCAAAACTTCCTATTATTGCCTATTGAATTACAAATTCAACTGTAGTCTCAATTATTGTAAATCACATTTATTAGAAATTAATAAATGCAACGTTTACTGCAAAATGGAAAACCACAAATCATTGATAAAATTTATACGATAACTTGAATTCTTTTCCTTAAAAATATTATATTTAAAGAAAAAAGAAACTAAGCGGATTGAAAATTAAAGAAAAAATTTTTGGTATGCATAACAAATTTCACTAAAATTTTCTACACGTACCTATCTAAATTTAATTAAATACATAGTATCTAGAAAATGACCTGAATATATTTCATGATTTTCAATTCAATACATTACTGTCACGGAACAGAATTTTTAAATAAAGAAAGTAATCGATTAATAGAAGGAAACGTAGTAATTCAATTACGGAGGAACTTGCTATTTATAAAATTCCGATATAGACGATTTTGTACAAACATGAATCATTATTTCAGTAATCATTCATAATGAAACAATAGGGAGTATGGAGTATTTCCCGCCTTAATTCTTTGTTTTTACTCATAAACAGTACATTGAAACCAATAACACTTTCTATTCAATAAATGTAAAAAAAAGTGTTAACGATTAGAACAATAATTTCAAATTGAGCCATGTCGTATTTTGTAAGTACATAAAAGAAAAGTGTGAAAATGTATTCTTGAATCATGTATTTATGAACAATGAATACATAAATGAAAGCCGAAAAACAACAAAAAAAATGTAGGACATATTACTTTTGTCATCATGACCATTTCTAGATATTATTATTAGTCATCGTAGTAATTTACAAGGTTTTTCATTAATAAATCTTTAAATATTGCTTGACCAAAACAACGATTTTTTCCTATTTTCAGCAAAAAATTAGAAACTATTTCGAGTTTTTTTTTTATTGCAAATTTCTATTCAATAGGGGGAAAAAATAGAGTGCCGGTGAACCGAAAAATTGGTACTTCAAGGACCAACAATTGGTAATATTTTTCGTCGAGTTTAGTATTGTAAATTCGGTACATAAAATTAAATTGTCTCAATCATCAAACTAAATTGTCCTAATTCAAATTGAACTGATAACAATTGCGTCCTCTTGTCAAGTTGATTTAAGGATAATGATTTATATACCTAAGGTGTACGATAATAATATAATATAGTTCGATGAATATAGAAAAAGGAAATCAGTCAAATCAATCAATAGAAATTCATTAAACGCAATCAGTTTCGTTTAACAAAAAAAAACAACAACAACAACAACAACATTGCTTGTATGATTGTTTTCAGTTCATAATATAAACATACAAGGTATGAATTTATAAATATTAATAATTGTAGGTGAGACTGAAAATTACCTGATTAAGGTCACTCCAACTATTCGTAATTTATGATTGATTCATTTCAATAATCTGATAAGAATCGCTATCAATTGATAACAAAACGGATCTTTGTTGTGCGCTCTTTCTATTTTTTTTTTCATTCATTTATACATAAAACTCACCATCAAATTGATTCAAAAATAGAGGAATTCTGTTGGAAAAAAAACACTAGCACATCTATAGATTTTTAGTTACATAAGGCACTATCAATCAAACTAATACACACACAACAAATACACATAAACGTCTTTATAGAAAAGCTAAAGAAATATCTTCTTCGAGATACTAGAAAGGAGTCACACAAATACCGATACCTGCTTCGAAACAACTCTACTAAACAACTGATTAACAATGAGTCAGGTTTTATGATATCTACAATCTACTCTCTCTCTACCGTGTGTGTTGTTTGTTATAAACGAACAACGTTACTTAGTAACAACGTCATGCGTTCCTCTCTCGTCGATTTTTATGTTATGTACGTAGTGGAATTGACTTCACGTGGACGTGTAAAGTACCTTCTTCAACTATTGCATGGGTTCTGTTGATTTCTATATAAATACAGTAAAAACTCTCTTATCCGGACATTGTCTGGATTCTCGATTATCCGAATCACACAATAGAAGATGTCCCAGCAAAAATACCTATCACATTCTTGAATTTGAGTTTACAGGAGGTTTATTTATTTCTCATCTTTTAGATATTTAGTTGGCTGTGGTAGGTACTTTACGGTGGGACATTGTGTATATGTCAAGTGTCAACACAATTCTAAATTCAATTACAGTGGAATCCACCTAATAAGTGCACAATCTTGAAAAATGCGTGTTGCATTTAAATGAGTTCTACTGTACCTGAATTTTTCATTATCGGACTATCCATATGCCATTGTATTTGTATTTGTTTAAACGCACTGATTCACACATATAATGTTTGATTTCTTCCTTTTGCATAAAATAGTGAAGATAAATATAAATTAAATGGTACATTTGCTCTGTTAAATACTTTAAAAGTGCGTGTATAAGACACATGTGGATACAAACAAAAAAAAAAGAAAAGAGAAATTGTAACTTTATAAGATTGCAGTCTATTAACACAATTAATGAGTTTTCCATCGTTTTACATCAAATTATAACACCTATACCAATAAATCAGAAGAGGATGTTAAAGGATGAAAAAACAAGTACGACGATCCCTTCAAGTATTATGATTCTCTAAGCATATAATTTTACGAAATTCCACACATTTGTAGAAAAGTGACAGTTTTCTCAGTAATTTCCTAAATAATTTTGCATAATATGATAAAAACAAAAACAGTATAATTTATAATTAGTGCGTCATTTTTAAGTATTTGTTACGTAAAGTATAAATATTATTATCAAAATGTAAATTAAACTGAGTAACAATAAGATCAGTATTTCAAACATCTTTCAGTTCTTGAGATTTCAATATATCGGGTGTACAACTTTATCTTCAGTTAATGTAAGCCATAAGGTTAGTATAGACGCTCCGGCAAGCCAGAAGGCTTGAGTATGTGAGGACAGACCTACCTTTCGGAAAGTAGGAGCATGTAATCCGTGTGTTTTAGTTAATGAGCTACTTTGACTAGAACTAACCTTGTACGCCCGGTATATACCTATTAATACAATCAATATAGGTATGTATATACTTTTTCCTATTTTCAGTCCAACAGTTCAATTATTGATACTTTTCTATTATGAATTCTAAATATGTAACGTTTCGTTTAGTGTCGAACAAAAATTATTTGTTGTTATCAGTATTGATTAACAATTTACGTCAGTCTTTTATTATTATGAATAATTTTTTTTCAATAGTAATTCATATAGGACATGAAAATTCGAAACGCCCCATCTTATATTTCATTCATTCATTATTGATTATCGCCATCATAACAACAAAATTAAAAGAAACATTAGTAAAATGATTTACATGAGAAAGCAATGAAATCGGTCGAATTACACATCCTATCAGACATGGATGGGTTACACGGTATTTATATATTACGGTATGATAAGAAAAAACGCCAACAATATTTTAACACAGACAGGCGACGTGTATTGGGAAATAATTAATCCCCCTGTAGTTTAGGGCAGACATACTATACCTACATGGGATAACAAAGTGAAAAAAACCCATACCCGTCTTTTGACACCCTTCGGTTCGCCTGGTGAGGTCCTTTTGCCTGTATGATCTGAAATATGGGTACTTTTTTATTTTTGTTATCCTTATGGGTCATATAGAGTGTATACAGAATTTCAATTTTGTACGACCACGAGAAGTCCGTCCTATAACGAAGGATTAGCAGGGTTCTACTGTATTTCTGTTTTCGTCTCTATGGTAACCGGAAAGATTATGTTGCGCCCTCTAACGGTTAGTAGTCCAACTAAATGATTAGTGGCGCCATCTAACACATTTAGCTGTACTTATCAGGAAGTTGATGGAATAGTAAACTGTAAATATTGAATCGATTTGTCAAATTGACACTGGCACCACTCACCTGTGTTATGTCAACAATTTGACAAGAATCGACATAATACAAATATAATAAAGAGAAAGTACAATTTTTTTTTATATTATTAGTGTTAACACAAAGATGTGTGGTAAAGCTTAATGTCAACTGTTGTTCTTTTTAATATTTTTTTTTGGACAAAACTAGTCATACCCAACATTTATATTAAACCATATCAAGGCTATAATAATAAAATGGAATCACTACAAGTGTAGAGAAACACTGAATTGTTTTCTATAATTATTATTATTTTTAAAAATTAAAACTACAACAAAATTGTAATCAAATGGCAGTTAATTTACCAGCAATGCCTGTACGAAAATATCGGCGAGAAACTAGTGAAGTTAGTGGCTGTTTAAAATATATGATATTTGGTTTTAATGTATTATTTTGGGTAATGTATCACCTTAATTATAATGAATTTCATATAAAATGTCTAATGGTTTTTATCAATTTTTTAGCTACTTGGACTTGGTATTTTAACAATAGGTGTTTGGGCATGGTCTGAAAAAGATATTTTCAATAATTTAGGAAAAGTTGCAAATGTTGCCTTAGATCCTGCTTTCATTCTAATTTGCATTGGTAAGAAAAAACCTACAACAACCAAAAAAGCGGCCAAATTTATGGTAAAATTCTATTATTCCCATTTCAGGTACCGTTACTTTCGTGATTGGGTTCACAGGGTGTGTGGGCGCTTTACGTGAAAATACCTGTTTATTAGCAACAGTAAAAATCTATAATTTATATATTTCTTTATTCATCAATAACTATTTGTTTTAGTATGCAATTTTTCTATCGGTTCTTTTATTGTTCGAAATGACTGCCGGGATTCTCGGATTTATTTTTAAAGACTGGGTAAGTTTGGTTGGTTCTCCGAAATGGTCGATCGATATAATTGATTCATTTCCTTGGAAATTGTGCAACATTTTATTGTTATACATATTTACAGATTAAATCACAAGCTACCATCGGTTTCCAGACATTTATTATCCATTATAGAGAAGATCCAGATCAACAGAATCTAATTGATTGGATACAAGAAGATTGGGTAAATTTTTAATTAATAGAAACCAATAATTATCTAATAAATTTTCGTGTTTTTTTTGTTTGTTTTATAGTTACAATGTTGTGGTATTGAAGGACCTAAAGATTGGGATCGCAATAATTATTTTAATTGTTCATCAAAGGATGTTGGCAGTCGGGAAGCTTGTGGTGTTCCATTTTCCTGTTGCAAACGTAAACCTAATGTAATGTATCGTTTTATGTGTGTAAATGAAAACATGAGAGAAATTCCTAACAAATCTAAAGATAGAAATAAGAAACAGACCATTAATTCTCTTAAATTTTGATCTTTAAATTTTAAATTTTATAGAACATCAACTTCATAAAGGATGCAGAAGTGTTTTGCCTGGCTTTCCTACCCTGTTAGGGAACTGATAACAAAATTTACTCAATTTATTACAATATCGCTAGTTGCTTTTTATCTAACATTCTTTGTGCAATTTACAATCCCAAAAATTAAAACGTTTCAAGACTGAACATTAAAATCTCGATAATCCGAGAATCCCATATTCTAACAAAAGAAATAATACATTTAAATTTATATTAAACATAGTGAAATCAAATCATTATGCATTTGTATTAAATAGTGTTTTTTTTTTTTATTGTTTGCAGGAAATCATTAAAAACAAACAGTGTGGTTACGATGTCAGAAAACCTGGCTTTGTAAGTATTCAAAAAAAAACTGTATAATTCTTCATAAATTTCAATATATGTACAGTAAAAACCCGATCATCTGGATCACACAGTACCTACGAAGTATAGGTATATTATACAGAATTTAAGGTTGCAATCAGTGCCGGACTGGACAATCTTACTGCAATTCGAAAAAGAAAAACACAACTATTTCAAAAATCTAACACGACAGTGTGCTGTAGAACTTACCCTTTCGATGATAGCCTTTTAGCTGAACTTCTCCGATAAAGTTGTGCAGTTCCCCAATGCTGATTATCCATTTAGAAAACACTTCTCACTACAAACACAATGTCCAACACACTTGACTATTTTATTTAAATTAATCGATTAGAAAAATTTTGATGTTGACTTGTTGATGTCTTAAAATCAACTGATTAGAAAACTTGTAACAACAAAGGACATTATACAACTTTATTTCGTATGTATCGTTGTGTCGTAAAGTGTTAATTCGATGTAACAGCTATGTAACAGTGCCGGACTGGACAAGAGGGAATATGTGGAGATTTTCCCCGGGGCCAATAGTTTTTTGGGGCCACTGATAATCTTTTAAAGTATTTTTTTATCTTCAGCTGAACAGATACCTTCTTTTGTTATAAATTCGCCGGGGCAAAGGTAAGCCGGTCCGGTCCTGGTTACAATACGTGTACCTATTTACTGATTCCCAATCTGCTCATCTCATAGTTAGACAAGGTAGCTACTTTATAGTGGGACATCCTGTATACTGTGAAACACGTCTATACTACATATATTCATTGTTCGGTTTAGTCCAGATAATCGGGTTTTTATTATACAATATAATTAGGTATAAGTCTGGTATTTATTTATTGATATTAATTAATACAGCCTGGTGAAAGGCATATATTTGAAAGAGGCTGTTTACGTGCTGGGGAGGAATGGATAGAGGGCAATTTAGTTCCTGTAGCTGCTGTTAAAGTGGGCATTATGGTGCTTCAGGTCAGACTTTAGCTTGCCTGTTCCTCCTGCGTGCTTTGCTTATCTGTCTTTCTTTTTTTCTCTTGTTGTTTTTTATTTGATTTTTTTCTCCTTTGCTATTTTTGTTGTTGTTGTGTTAAATTTGCAGAATTTTGATATGTCAAAAATAATTAATGAAAAAGGCTGTTTAGAAGCCACCGAAGAATGGATCGAACACAATATGATTTCGTTAGCCACTTGTAGTTTTGTTGTTTTGTTCTTGCAAGTAAGTTTTGTATTGTTTTTCCTCTTTAAATTTTTTGTTTAAATGTGTCTTAAGGTGCGGATACAAGAAGAAGTTTATTTCTCCTAACTTTCTCCTTCTTGTACTGATAACCGCCCCTCTTTATTTTTATAGCGAGAGAAGAAGAAAATTTAGGAGAGAAATATCTCTTCGTGTATTTACACCCTTGGAAATTTAGCACTTTTGCAAACGCTGACGTAGATCTACGTCTTTTCCTGGCTAAAGCTGATGGCCATTGAGACAAAGCTTAATTTTCAAATACAATGACATTAATAGGTGTTGTTTCGGTCCAGAGACTGAAGGGTATTTCCACCTGATTCGCAGATATGTTTTTGTTTTAATTGCGGAACCTTGTGACCATCAGCTTTAGAATCCTCCCCCAAAACCCACACCCACCGAACGGGTTAAGACTAATAATAATAATTATTATATTTTCTGTACCTATATAGATTTTGGGAATTTGCTTTGCTCAAAATTTACGAGCTGACATCTTTGCACAAAAAGCTAAATGGCATTGACAATCAAGAACTCCCACAGCTGTGTAGTACAGTCTGTCCTGTCGCATTGCGTGGGAGCCTTGTTCATTTCAACAATTTGATTTTGTATAAAACAGTAAGTACATACATACCATACTAAATTATAATTAATTGGTGTCAATCTTTTAATATGAATTGTTTAAAAACAAACAACAAAACCAAGACTTGAAATACTATGAATGAATTTTGTGGTTGTTTTGTAAATGATGTTTTATTGTCCATTCGTAATGATGGACAATATACATCTGCAATCATCCTTTGTAATTGTATTATAAAAACAAATATTGTATTGTATATAAAATTTGGAATATAAATAATTAATTACGCTGAAATAATATATTGAAAATTGATATTATTACTATTAATTGTGGCAGTTTGATACGTTCACATCAACTGTCGAATACAAAAGAAAAAAAAAGAAAATTGTTGGATTTTATATTTGATTCCAAATTATTTGTTGGTAGCTTTGTCGAACAAATCCTATTTGTAACTCAACAATTATTATATTTATTAAATTATGATTAGTTATCATCGGTACTGTGCATCACACAAAATAATACATGTGCCTATAATCATATAGGTATTAATAACAAAAAAAACTGGAATAACTTGTTTTAAACAAACGTCTCTGTAACAATTATTGATATTATTATTATTAACAATTTGTGATATTTTTTCAAAAAGGAACAATTTTCAATTTTTTTTAACTAAATAATATCAAATGATTAACATTCCATTTTTTTTTTTAATTTTAAAACTAAAGTATTTTTTGTATGCTTTGTTTCACGAAAAATATACAATTACGTCACTTTAAAATATAATTTAAAGTAATTAAGTTAACTCTACAGTATTATTTTATATATTGTTTAACTTATTTAACTAATGTTCTTTAGATAAGTAATGTTTCTTGTAACATTGGGTATGTTCAGTGATGCTGAAGGGTTGAGAAAACCATTCGTTGGACGCGACGTTGGCAACTTGACCAACAAATTGTCAGCTGTGCCGTTCAGCGAACGTACAATCGTTGTTAGTTAGTGCTTAACCTCACTGAACATACCCATTCTTATCATTTGCTGCCATTTTTTTCGTATTATTACTTATTTTTTATTTTAATTAGATGTGACGTAATTGCCTGGTCTTTTTCTCCAAGTGAAATAAAGCATATTGATGTTTAAATGTGGATAATAGAAATATTGTTTGTAAAGAAAGAAATAATAATATAATACATTAAACTTTGTCAGAAAAAATTATTGTAAAAATTGTTGGAAAAAAGTCATACAATTAAAAACTAATATTTTTTAATTAACATTAGTAGAATTACCTATCATATTCTAGCAGTGTCGGACTGGACAGAGGGGGATTTCCCCCGTAGCCGATAAGTTTTTGTTGGGCCAAATAGCGCTTGAGGGACCACCAATAATCTTCTAAGGTATTTTTTTTTGATCATCTTTTTTTATAAACTTCCCCGGGGCCAAAGTAAGCTAGTCTAACCCTGTATTCTAGGGCGAATTTACACATTTAAAAGCTTAAAAGGCAAAAAAGTGAGGATTTTATGTATGCAAGTAGATTTCAGTATTCAGGAAACAAAAAAAAAATGAAGGGCTCCTAAGAGATAAGCCTCCGAATTGAGAATGAGGATCCAAGCTGGCGTGGCATGTCCTTCTTCTCTGTTTATAGAGTGAAACAGATAGAAGGAAAAGTTAAACGAGAAAAATCTGATATAGGTACCCGCCTACCCTCAATTAAGGGTTTATTCCTACTAAATACGGTACTGATCATATCTGAATCTAATTTTCTGTCAAGTAAAACACTGAAAATGTATATAAAAATTGATCATTATTTATTATTTCTAAGTTATCACTCTATATTATCTATATCTATATGGTATACAAATAAATTAATAATTTTTTTCTTTTTGTTTTTCAAATATTACTCTTATCAACAGTATTTTTTTCAAAAATATGTATAATAAAAAATATTTTTGAGTATAAAAAATTGTGTAACAATTCTACGAATAAAATGTAAGAACAGATTGCTGATTTCCTCGCACCAGCAAATATGGTGGTAAATCCTTGGTAAGTGCTTCCAACCAAGCCATATATAGAGGTGCTGATAGTTTTCCTTTCCTTGGCATAGGTAGTGACCTACAAAAATTCATTTTAATTTTTAAATAAAAATACATAAATATGTATTAAAAAAAAACTTACATAACAATCAAATTAGCATCACTGGAGTTTTCTAAAAGAAGTTCTCTTAAACGTAACTGTCTATAGGTTTTATCTTGAAGGGCAGCAATTTCTGATTCAGAAACTTTACAATCTAAATAAAATTAAATAAAAAAAAATTCTATTTGTTGGATTAAAGAAGAAATTTACCGTTTTCATCGATTTCTTCACTAGTTCGGAAATCATTCAATATATTATTAAAGAACTCTATTGTAGAATCTTGGGGTTTATCAGAGATTGATACAATTTTTAAACTTGAATAATTCAAACGGAATTTCGCTAATAAATTTTCCATACTGTAATAATAATTAATTAATTAATTTCAAATTCTTTAATTATAAAAAATTTACCATTTCTGTTCCTCTTCGAGATCGTTCTTATTAGTTCCTAAAGCAAATACACGTAATTTACAAGTAGACCAGTTTTGTCTTGTCGATATGATGTATGGTAATAGCATTGTTAAACCACCATCATCATACAACCACCATACATCAATATTTCCTTTATTCTTTTTCGTTTTAAATAAAGCCATATTGTCTAAAGCAAATTTAGGAACAATCGATGAATCTGATACTGTATTCTTTTGAATTGAAGGATGTTTCCTACTGATAATACTATCAAATAAACTACGACTCTTCTTCGTATCATCTGGAATCAAGGGAGAAAAAATCGAAATTAGTCGTCATCAAATAATTCTATAGTTTTTACACACAAAAATTGAATTAAATCGTACTTGGTGATATTGAGTGAATAGAATTATTTGCACCATCACTTTTTCCTAAATCAGCTAAGCTCAGATTTGAATCAGCATGCATCAAATTATTGGCTCCTAAACTTCTAAGCCGTGGTTGCGTCAAGCTATTTTCCAAACTTGCACCATTCACATGCTCATCACCTGTTATTTTACTGTAGTCTAAACCATCTCGTAGACGTAGAATGGCAACTGATAAACGATGATCAAATGCAGCACTAGAATATCACAACAAAATTTTCGCTAATATTTCGTTTCTTTTTGATTGTCTTCAAACTTACTGTAAAACATTAAAATATGCCAACAATTCATCTTTCTTACACGATCGCCAATTATTCTTATAACCCATCATTAGAACATTAGGACTAAGTTTACCAATACCAGCTGCTTGTAATAATGCTTTAGCACCATGTTCATATTGTACATTATCAACAGCTGTATAAAATCCTTTAATTTTATTTATACGTAACCAATTATATGCTGTACTATTTTTTGTTACACGTTGTCGATGCTGTAAACGAGCTGGTACTACATCACCTAATACTAACAGTGAATTGTTTTTCGTTATTAAATTGGCAAAATCAACTAAAGCTGGTCGAGATGATGGTGGTCCGGATAAAACTAGAATTTGTGGTTTATAATTTTTCACATGTTCACCAATATTTATTAATCGATGGGCTGTAGTTAAGGCGGTTTTGTACATTTGGGCTTGAGTCGAAGAACCCCAATTAACATCTACGAAAAATTCAAACTAGATTTCAAATTCAAAAAGGGATTGTTTAAATTCTATAAATACCTGGTTTCCTATAAACTACAATTAAATAAAGTGCCAAAATTATAATAAATGTAATCAGTGATGATTTCCAATTGATAAGGAACATTATAACGACACATAAAAAGAATCCAGCTAAACTTAGCCATGTGTTGTAATACTAATAAAATAAAGTCTAATTAATGGAGTGCTCTCAACAAATCAAGCATAATATTTACCTTAAACGTAGGTCGCCAACCTAAAGGTTTAATTAAAGCAGCATGGAACGTACAAAAATTGATTAATGCATACGACGCTAGGTAAAAAGTAGAAATCAATGGAGCAATAGCATTTAATTCACCTATAAAAAAATCAATTAAATCATAATTTTTTTTGTCTCTCTAATTAATAATAATTATTACCGATAAGAAGGAATAATGCTGATACAATAAATGTCAGAATATATCCACGATATGGTTCACCAGTTTTACCATAACCTTTGGAAAAGTAAATCAATCCGGGATAAATTCGATCCATACCTAAGGCTTGAATTAAACGTGGTACAGATAATAAATTAGTTAAAGCTGTACTGAATGTAGCTGCAAAACAACCAGCATAGATCAATGGACCCCAAGCCGATATAATCTGCATCATCTGAAAAGTATACGAAAACAAATACATACATGAATATGAAATATTTGGCGCCAGCGTGAAATTTAAGCTTTCGCTAGAATTCCGAAAAGAAATTGCGCGATAGAAGACATACAAGAGAATCATCGACCGAGAGCTTCTTCGGGCCGGAATCGGCACTAGTTGGAATACCAGGAGGTTTTCGAAACAGGTTCTTTCATTAACCAGAGCCGATCTAAGAAGAGTAGTAGGAATCCTAACGGGGCACTGTTACTTAAACAAGCATCTCACAATGCCCGACATCAGAAATGAGACCATGTGTAGGAAATGTTCAGAGGAAGGAGAGACGGAGGCTCACGTGCTGTATGAATGCCCTACACTTTCATCGAGCCTCAGAAGGTACAGAAGCTATCTATTGAGGACGTTCTGGGCTTCATTAGAAGCTCAGACCTGTAGGAACTCTGAGAACTAACAGGACTAACAATGGACCTTTAGAGCACACATACCCATGTATGCGTATATATATAAATAGAAAAAAATCTGATTTTCTGTTATTTTCGTCTTCTCCAGTATTATGAGCTTTTAAAGTTATTAAAAACGAATAAACTTTCCGCTTTACTTAATTATTAGGAGTGATCGTTTTATAAATAATGTCCAGACATATAGTGATCATCTCTTTTTCTCAATATAAATAACTGATATGTATAGTATATTCGTTTATATTATGACAGTAGTGAAAATATTTATGATGATGAGTATTTGAAATAAAATAAAAAATCCACATCAAAAGCTTCACGTGATCATTATTTCACCAAAAAACATTTGTAACTACTTGTTTACTGTACGTTATATTAGGTTTTGTATTTTATCAGATTGTTCAAGACATTTTCAACTAATGACGACATGTTTACATCTAGATTTAGTGTTAGAATTTTATTTAAAGGACAAAGAAAAAAGACGAAATCATGACCTAATTTTTCTAGGTTGTTGATGGTGATAATAGTGTCTCCTCCACTAGACACTGTAGCTCTTAATACATATATTGGTTGAGAAAAATCATAAAAAATGCAGTTTGTTCAATTGATATGACGTATTGACGTCTGGTTTTGGTATTGTCGTGACTTTCAAGGTGTAATAATAAATAGATTTCATATTTACATTAGTTTTGATAAAAGGAAAACCTGCACGTGTTTATTATTAATTGGGTGCAACTGTTTATAGCAAAGTCTTGACAGATTTTAGATATCCTGCAACACGAATATCAGTATTCCATATACTTCATAACAATCATAATAATAATAACAGAGAAATAATCGAACAAGTACCTGTTGATAATCAATGAATTTCCTGGCATTGTTATTGAAAGTAATTCGAAAATTGATAAGGTGAACTTTATCAGGAATTTTGTAACAATAATTCAACAAATAATTCATTGATTATGTAAAAAAAAATGTAAAAACTTGGCTTGGAAATTTTAAGGACCTTCTTTGAAAACCACTTTACAACAACTGTATTTAGAACCAATCATTGCTACGACTACTTGAGACCATTAACCCGCCTCTGTTTTATTTATAGGGCAAAATATTCGATATTGTCAATACAATATCGAATATTTTGCCCTATAAATAAAACAATCAATTAAATCAGTAAATGAAATTTCAGAGAAATATTTTTTGAGTAAAATTTAAGAAAATTTATTGAGACAATCCATGTGTATACCTACATTTTATTCCAATCGAATAATTGACGTCAGATGAATGCGATAAGGGTGTGTTTATGCAAACAGGATAAAAGGACAACGTTTTGAGACTAATGACATACATATATGTATGTTATATGTAGAAACTGGGTCTTTGAATTCTCTCCTAATATCCACATGAATCTGTTTTATATTTTCATTAAAAACAAAAATCACATACATTTATATGAAACTGTTTCGATAATAAATAATCATAAAATTGAAATGAATATTTCAGTATTCGACATACATAACTAAAAGAAGGATATTTCATAAACATTTGCCGGAAACGATTTATTTTTCTTATACAGTTGATGGCGGTATACAGTTCGTGAAATTTTGCGAAACTGGCAATTCTCATACGGTTTTTGTTTATTCATTTGATGGCCAACATATTGCCCTTTCTCATAAATTGCAAGTAAGAGAAGGGTAAATTTTATTGTAGTTAAGGGCCTCTCCAAACGTAGTGGATTTGCGTATTTGTGTTTACTATTTATTTATATTTTTCCCGGGTATAATACAAAGTGAAGTGAAACAGATGTATTAGAAAGCAGTCGTTAGAAAAGAGGTAGAGTCTGTTCTGTTCTATTCTGTCCAGTTTGTAATTGAGTTTAATAACTAAAAACTCTCTATTTCTTTCCTAACGACTGCTTTCTAATACATCTGTTTCACTTCAATCTATATTATACCAGAGAAAAATGTACATAAACAATAACACCAGTTTGATGTTTGTTTCTTATTCCAATTACGCAAATACGCTAATCATCTATGTTTGGAGAGGCCCTAAGTGATAGTAGGAACGAACCATTCAATTGGAAACTTAACTACACACGCTTAGTTTTTCTAAAATATCAATGAAATAAATATTGATGTGGTTCAAACAAAACATTTACATTATATAGAAGAACAATATGGGATTTGTTATTTTGAACAAGTGGCAAATATTTAGTTGAAGTTTCGTTTTTCACGTTGTGTGTGTATACTTACATTATAATTATTATAAATTCCATAGGTACAATCTGGAGCACAATCGGTTAGATTGCCAGCAATTAAATCGGTAACATTACCACTAGCATAACGGAGAGCAACAGCTCCCGCAATAAAAACAAACAATGCATATGATAACATTGAAAGAATTAATGCAAGAAATGTTCCTTTTGGTATAGCCGATGCAGGATCCTACAGGATATAAAAAACAAATTGTATGTTTCTCAATGTGTACTGATTTTCGAAAAAATATACCTTTAAATCGCCAGATATATTAGCACCAGCTTGAATTCCAGTAACTGATGGGAAAAAAATGGCAAAAACTTGAAAGAAATCATAATTAACACCATCAAATTCCCGATAATCCGCGGCCCAATTGTCGGATAGAGTTGTCACTGTAATAAGAAAATTGAGTAAATTTTGTAAATTAATTTGTTGATTGTTATGGTAGCAAATAACGGACACGACACGAGGTATTACTTCATGATTTCCCATGAGAAACGCTAATTTATTACGTTGGGTTTTCTGTTTTAAAAAAGTTATATATGATGGTGTTTTTTTTTTTAAACTTACCATTAAATCCAGCAAATCCTTGTGCCTTCTGTTCATCATTCAATGGACCAATTATTGCTCCAACTATAAAATCAACCATAGCAGCTACAATAATGGCAATTAGAAAATTTTGTGCTTTCGCCTCCCATTCCATACCAACAACACAAATTAATATCATAACAACCATTGCAATAAGACCAATAACACGAGCATCATTAATACCACCATCAATAAATTTCAAATCGTATTGACTTAATAGATCACTCAATGAATTACAGAAACCGATTGTATTCATTGATGCTGAAACGGCATTGGCAAATGCAAAGACAATACCAACTGAAGCACCAAATTCAGGACCTAAAGATCTTGATATAATATAATAGATACCGCCTGAAATTTGAAGAAAACACCGAGAAAGAAACTGTTAAAATTTGATTTACTGGATTATCAAAGAATCATTTACCTCCTTTAACTTCACCGTTTGTACTAATTGCTGATAATGATAGGGTAGTAATAATGCAAACAACTGCTGAAATGCCGATTATAACGAATGACTGACCTGAAACAGGAGGAGGTGACCTATATTTAGGAATTTTTGCAAAATAATCAAGAAATAAAGAAAAATTTAATATCAGAAATTCAATCGTAAAAATTATTATTATGCAGACGATTTATTATTGAAATAAAATCTTTATCGTAGAAAATCAAACATTGATGAAAATTAATTTTTCTCGCGAATATTACTAAGTTCATAATAATTCATACTAGAAACGGAGATATTATATTTATCATTTTGGGAAAAATCTTGTGGTATTTCAATAATTTCTCACACACTCACGGGGGAGAGGAAACAACAACAATTTGGCTCCCATTCAAAAATGATTTCAATTTTCAAATAGCTTGAATCACTCGTTTTTCGATCAGTTCAAGATCATCGTTGTTATTACATTTCAAAATATATGTTTTGTATTTTCAATAAACCGTAGCTAATATATAATTTTGTAAATAACGGAAAAATAACAATGCAATTTATCAATTTTGACAATCGTTGAAATATTTTCAGGAATTTCTATAATAATTGATGTCCTATCCGTTCAATTTGTGGGAAAAACCAAGGAATAACTTTCTTAGAACAATTTCCACTAAAATTCAGGTAGTTATTTTTATTTATAAAAAAAAGTGGAAAATCTTCATTTGTGATTTGTGATTAATCGTACCATAAACGTTAAAGGACAAAAATATGACCTGATTTTATGATTGAATTCATAATTTTAATAATAATTAATAATACATGATGATAAAAACATACCAATACCAGCTTCAGCAACAACCCAGGACAATCGTAAGAATAACATGACGCCGAAAATGTTGAGCAAACATGGTATGAAGACACCCTGAATCCATCCCAATTTAATACCTTCATGATGTCCACTAGTACTTGAATCTTGTTGATCAACATTAGGATTTGGTTCCTATTATTTGATAAAAAAAAACTTATTTTACTTTATCTCTCTTAACGACGTTAATCGTTAATTTGGTTCAACGTTGTATTACAGTGCCCTAAATATAAATTCTTAATTGAAAACCTACACATAATTATGTGACAACATTAATGTTGTTGTCAATTTTTTGATAACATTATTCTATAAATAATGATATGATTTCTGTGTCTTGAATCGATTTATCAAACTCATATTAACAGGATATCTTCTTCTCGCATCCTCGTTTTGTTTTGTTGGGGGATGATGATAAATTGATGAATTTTCGGCTGGTTCAAGCTTTTTTTCTTCAATTTTTCCTTGAACTAACTTGCAATAGATAAAAAGCCTTGACATAATCAACATATATTGATTTATTGCGAAAAAAAAACCTCTTCATATAGGTACCTATATCTGATGATGATAAAGATTAGCCCGTAAACTACTTATTTACGAAATTGAATCACAGTAATTGATATTTATATAATAGAATTCCATTAACTAGAGAGAAAAGCTATTATTTGTATAAGTTTTAAGAGATAAATTTTTAAAATTTTCCGATTTTCCTCTTCCTTTCTCTACGGAATAATAATATTTATCTAGTTTACGTGTATTGTGTAATATAATCTTCCTAAATCAATATGTATTTGATGTATTCTAGGAATACCTAATAGAAGAAAAAATTCTAAAATACCTTATTGACGGCATCATCTCCATGTAATTCACCAAGAGATGGACGTTTTGCTGCCCTCCTAGAATTCCTATAATTCTCCAATCTTGGTAATGCTTCTCGTGTTAATTGCACTAAAGATTTCTTTCGTTTTTGTACTGGATTCACATATAAACATGATGTAGATGTTGTATTCACTAATTCACCAACTGTATCCGTTGAAGAAGCTCCATTTTCATGTAATTGGAAACCACTATTATCTATGCCGCCTTCACGACCACCGCCACCGCCACCACCACCGACTTCTACCGGTTCTATAGAAAATCGTCCTTCCATTGTACTTTTCTTATCTAAGTTTTTCTCTTTTCTCTAAGATCACTTTCACGCTTTTAAAAATCTATCAATTGAATTTTTTTTCCTATAATTTTTCAATTATTTACATATATGTGTACCTATGTACATATC
>JAZBHA010000200.1:67009-79796 GCA_037464855.1 Iselma pallidipennis | reverse complement strand
TTATTATTATTTTGTGCCTTTCTTGGTTGCATATTTCAAATCCTTGTATTATTTTTTGTTCTCATTATTTATTTATTTTTTCTTTATTCATCATTTATTTATATTCTAATTTTATGACAAAATTTTAGTTTATAATTCCTATTGTCATAAGGAAAACTACTATTTATTTATTTTTTTTTATTAGTTTATTAATTTATTGCATACATATAGGAGTAACTATTTTTTTATTACATTTTAAAGACTTCCTCAGGGATAATCTAGACAGCATCTGGATGATATATTTATAATAAAATTAGTAAATATATACCTAATAGTTAATGTAATAAGCTAAAAATTGCAAATTCGTTAGTTCTAGAGCAACGATTCCCAAGCCGGAGTACGCGAAAAAAAAGTTACAAACATATGAAGGGTACAATTTAGCAAAATGGACTGTTAAGGGGTAGGCGAGTCAAGAAAAGTTTGGGAACCGTTGATTTTTACACAATTATTTCTTCTTATCGGCAATAAACACAAATCGAAATTTGCAACTTTCGTAGAATTGATAATCTGGACAAAAAACAAATTTTTGCGTTGTTTATTCATTAAGGTACATTCACCATGTGAAAATTGATAATCGTAAACAAGTGACATAGAACAGTGAAGATGACATATTTACCTGTTGCCTCCTATTAATTAACATTTATGTAGTTGTTGTTTTTTTCTTAATCTATTGTAGAAGACCATGAAATTTTGAATTTTGTGAGTAATTTCTAATACATACATACAATCGTGGACAAAATTATTAGGGACCTCTAGAAGTTTGCGCACTGTTGGACTGGAAAAGAAATAATTGATAAAAGTGTATTGACGAGTTATACAATGCAATTTAATATTTTGTTGGTCGTACTTTGGCGCGCATTGCCGCAGCAATGCGATTTGTCAAAGTGACTTTCATGTAGAGGGTGATATTTGTTCCCATTCTTCCATCAGCATCTACTTTAATTCGTGTTTTAGTAGTACATCGATGCTGGCGAATCCTCCGTTCCAACATAGCCCGTAAATTGTCAATAGGGTTGAGATCTGCAGTTTGTGGAATCCATTGCAGAAGTTCACTCCTTTCCGTCCGAATATGCCATACTGGCCCTTGATGTGTAGCATGGACCCTTATCTTGCTGAAATAAAGTACGTGAAATGCCATTTCAACTCTAATACACATCGTGGGTGCCTAATAATTTTGTCCACAACTGTACTTTTTTTCTACTTAAGTCAATGTCCTTTACCTTATGCTCTAAATAATTTAATTTATGTCAATGTTTTAATAATTTTACGAGTGTTTGAGATCTAATCTATAACAATACCTAATAATTATTTCTACAACTGCCAGTTGCAATTACTAAGGACGAAATAGTGAATACATTTTCAGTTACATAACTAAGCACAGACTTCAGACTACATTTCAGTAATACTGAAGCACATTCATACTTGATCTTTAGACCACAAACAGTCTTATTTGTAAAATATACGTATAGTAAATATTCTTTCAATATTATAACAGGTGAATGTACAAATTTGGTGGATGCGCCGGGCGAGCGGTCATAATAATTCCAGTTCTTAATAACAACAAGAAAACACAATCATTGTTATTACGAGTTTCGGTTTGTTACTGCAAATAAAATCCCAATAATACATAAAATCAAGAAAAAAATGTTCCCATAACATTACGTAGAATTTCTTTTTTTTTTTTGTAAGTGATTTTGTCGCTTTTTTATGATAAGAATTTTTTTACAACACGTACATTTTTGATAAAATCGCATTTGATTTGGGTTAATAATAATTAGTTTCTATTATATTATAGATAATCAGTTTCGATACAATTAGTTGTAGGTGGTATATATTTATTGATAAAATTTGTCTCACTCGTTTCCCAATTGTAAATTTCAAGGTTCTCATTCATATGATAATATAAATATTTGTTAAAATTTTAAGAAGTTGTTAATTATTGATTAAATACACAAGACATTTAATGGAAGATTACAAATTTAGAGAAACAATACCTAAGAGTATATGAAATACAGTGGATTCTGTTTAATTTTGTCTCAATAATGCGAAGTTGATAATAATAGATTCCGGTTAAATAGGACACCATATCGGGACTCATTTTGGTACAAATAAGTTTAACTGCAAATCGGCCTAATTTTCTCATTTTAAATACAACACCTTACATATTCGGTATCAGATGACACTCTGAGCTAGGTAATAATATCTATCAAATATCTGATGTTTTGTCGCTGTTTTTCCCTTTTTCTAACAATTTTATTTTTCGGCCTGGATTACCAAATAATTTCCAATTAATGAAAATTTGTGAACCTCATTTAAATCAGTTGATAATTAAAGAACCAAGTCTCAAAATCAGCTTGTATGTTAGACAGTAATTGTTTTTTTAACAGAAAACAGACTTCCGTTATAATACAAAACCTGAAGATACCAGTTAAAAGTAGTTTGTTGCAACTAAAGTTTGGTAACAACAAAAAACCTTGTACTAGAAAAGTAAATACAGCAGTTTATATTGTACGATTTTTTTTAATGAAGGTTTTTTTGGGGACAATTTTTTCCCGTGATTTTAATACGATTTTCTAAACAACAACCAATCATAGAAAATGATACAGACATTTACATCTGTTTAGTCTTACCTATAAGTTGCAAAAAAGTGTGTAATATTGTGAGAATGACGACACTTAAAAATTTCAACAGTTCTTTACGTATTGTAAATTTATAAAATAAATAAATAAATGAAAATTTAAAGTTTTACGTACGTTTGTACCTTTTTTTGACCGTGAATTTCTTGTACAAAAACTGTAAACTAACAACCGGTTTCATAATAAATCGTAAGGCAACTTAACTTGTAAAGCCACATACTGAGGCCAGTGCATGTAAACATTAGGGCGTAGCTGGGAAGTTAGAATGTGACTTGACAAAGTTAAAGCAGTGGGCATACAGTTATTATGAAGCTGGCACTACGTCTAACAGCTCTTGATTACCAAATCTTCTACGAATACTTCTTTTCTGATTATTACCATAAATTAATAAAAATTAACAAAAATTCGTTTTCTTTTATGGAGGCAAAGTGTCTAACACCATAATTGTAGATCTACAATTGTAAGATATCCACTGTAAGAAGTGGTGGATGCGCCGGGGCAGGCCATATCACGCGTTATAAACAATTTTCTTCAAAAAAAAAAAATTATCCCACCAAATTAAACAATTTTTTAAAAGATAATTATTGACCAAAACGTATCCCGAAACATACCACCGGACTCTGTTAGTGCACAGACCGACAGCGAAACTGTGTCTATTTATAACTTGATAGTGTACCTATGTCTTTTCAAACAATTATTGAACTAAAGTGGCTTTTACAAAACACCAATACCTAAGGAAATTTATTTATCAACAAATAAAAAGAAATTCCCAACGTTATTATAATCATCTATTAGTTATTTCATTCATAATAATATTATATGAAAATGACGCCAGAAGTTTTGATTTGGCGGCTGAGTGGAGCTTACTTCAAAAATTTCATAATTAAGGATGTTGTTTTCATTTGAAAGGGTAACAGATAATTCGAATGTATTTAAAAAAATACAAAATATATATTGATTACTTTAAATTAATACATAAGAATACAAATACTTTATCATCTCTATTAATTTAAGTCGAGATTTACAAAGTATAAAACGAAAAAAAACCTTAAAACTTAAATACATATGGGCCGATTACACAAAAAAAAAGGGAATCAATCATTAAACCATCATTGCACGATAAATTTTATAAAAATTACAGAAAAAGTATTTATCCTTAAGTGTCGTCTTTTTCACAGGGAGTGAAGAAATCTCGAACTACTGTCCCAGGGGAAATTCAAAGTTCCGCCCTGGTCGTCTTAACTACTATTTTTGACTATGTTCCTTTTCAAAATCTCAGCAGTAACACTAATTAGTTTAGGTCGAGCTTTCTTCAACCCTCTCATTACATATAAGATTCATATGATTAATCCCCTTTTATGGTTATCAATATGTAGGCTTAAGAAGTCTTTAGAATGCTACACGTCATCCTGTACTTTGAAAAAGAATGAGTTAATTAAATCAGTTAATTGATATTAATGATACATAACTATTATTACAAGTGATGAATACAAACAACAAATAAATGAAAAAAAAAATCATTTGGTGAGCTAACGACTTTACAAAGTTAACTACTAGCATCTCACTTCATTTCGATGGTGGCTTCTGTTTTGGGAGAAGAAACTCTGTGTCCAATTCAGTAGATTATTGCCATTTCCAACCACAAGACCATTACCATCTGAACTATTATCATTATCATTAGTTCATTTATGATTATTATTATTATAACCATTACTATATATTTCGTTGATTTACATATTCAGCTATCCATTTTTTGTTACAACTTTTATTCGATGAAAGTCAAATAGTTTTAATATAAAACAATAATAAAAACTTTGACTGTATTGCGGTCCCTCTACACATGCTTCCCCATTGCCAAAAAGGGACTTTATGCAAATATCGGAACTGTCAAGGTGATTTTTTCGGCCTTAGTTATTTGATTATTTATGACTTTTCTTGTTGTATAGATTGCACCCACCCACCCACCATCTAGTATTTTTAATGGGTTTGCTGGCGATGTATTATTATGTATGTACATCTCATAACTGTGAAAATGAAGGAAGAACAGTATCCAAGCAATATTCCATTATATTCTCACTAAATTTGACCAGTTTGTTGTAAATATTGTTCATTATTTGGACACAGAGCAACATTCTGAAGAGAGACACACACAACAACAGATATATCCAATTTAGTCATTAGCCTCGCCAATTCAATATAACAGTATCATTTCAAATCAAACTATAATAATAATAAAACAGTACAACATAACAAAATAGAGCAATATGTATATAATACATAATAATATTATAAATTCCCTGACTCCTAATAAGTGGATAATCAACATGAACTAGGTGGTAATGTGGTAATGTATTATTTTTTTAGCATTATCATCAACATTATTGAATTACTTTTCGTTCATATTGACTATCTTTAATCCATATTTTACACAATTGAATTTTCAAAGTACAGGATTTAAATACACAAGGAATTCGAAGGCCCAAAATTCGAACTCCTTTAAGTCAGTGTATCTCTTTTTAATTTTTAATTCGATTTCTACCGCAATTTTCAATTATCCAATTGACTAAAAGTTTTTGTCAGACTAATTTTTGATTTACTTTCCTTCTGAATCTTGGGACACGGAAGTGCTACCGTCGCGTGATCGTGCACCATTTTCTCGAAGCAACTCAGCCACAGAAACAATTAAGTATTTGATTGGAGCATTACGCCTAATTTTAGGTTAATCCGAAAAAAAGTATTACAATTAAATTAAAAAATCACCCGCGATTTGGGGGTTGGAGATTTATAAAAACTTATAGATAAAGGCAGAGAACGAATTTTGAAAAGCAGAGAACCAGCTTTTGCGAGCAGAAAATGACTCCTTTCCCAAACGCCGAAAGATTTCACTTGCCAACGTTTTTCAAAGTCAGAAAAAAACAATTGAATTATCAAGGGTCACGTTAGCGATACCAACGACCACAAAATTCCCTAAAAATTATTAGGAGTATATTATTTATTAAAAAAGGACATAAAAAGGCGCAAAATAGAAAAAATAGTATGTTACACTTGTATGTAGTACTTGTATTACAATACTGTTTTATCACTTTTTGTTTGTTTTAGAATGAATGATTCTACATCAGAATTTTATCACGCTGCAGCGCAGCGTGAAAGGTTATTAAGGGAAAAAGTTGAAAAAGTATAGTTTTTCCGTTTTTATCATTCATTTATTAATTTGTTTTTTATTATAGTTAAAAAAAGAATTGAAAGAAGCTCAAGAGCAAACTGAAATATACAAGCAAAAGGTCCTGCAATCCAATGAGCAGAATAAATTGCTGAGAAAAAGAATGGAAACATGTGATGAATTTGTTGAAAAATATATTTCTGATGTAAGAACGGAGAATTAGATAACTCTTTAATAAAAATGGAAGAATCGTTTGGTAGTTACTGCCAAAAGGCAGTAGAACAACAACGGAGTATAAAAATCGAAAACCAAAAAGTAAAGTTGCGTCCGTTTTCATAATTAACTTATTAATTTGTCTTTTATTATAGCTAAAACAAGAGTTAGCGCTACTCAAAAACAAATTAGAAGTGGTACAAAAACAGAATAGTTAAAGCATGACTATAGAAAATTACAGGAAGAAAACCGTAGTTTAAAGGACCAACTGACGGCCAGTAACTTCAAGGCAGAAAATTTATTCGCTGCAATTTTAAATTGCAGCGAATTTTGTGCTGCCCAGGTGAGAATAGATTATTTCTTTTGAAAAATATAAAAATATCAATATAATAATATATGATTTGATTTTATTATAGATGCAGGATAAAGGAAATGTGGTTGTAGATCTAACACTACCCATACCAATATCACCGGGGAAATCCAGATCGATGTCGCCATCAGGATCTTCTTCTCAAAGTAAGTATATATTTAAAAGTGTTTCATTTCAAAACCTCGTAACTCGAAATTGTTCGATTTTGTTTTTTATATTACGAAAGAAATTCATTTCATTTTTATAAGATAGTTTTTTTATTGTCCTGTAAAAAATTCTAGAAAATGAGTTAGGTAGGTTTTGCAGTTTAACCGACGAAATTCAATAAAAATGATTCAATAAATTTTTGTTAAAATGGAGCAAGTGACTCATGATGCCATAAAGGGAAGTAGCCGAAGAATGGTACTTAAGTCCATTTCCCACGTTCATGGGCGGAGGAGATTAAAAACAAAAAGATTACCAATAATTCATTGGTGGAATTTTGCAACAGGCAAAAAGCAATCGAAGAAAACGAAAAAATTAGGAGGTATTACGAAAACAAAATGACACCTTCTGCCAAATGATAGAACAACTCATTATGAAATATCACTCACAATCAGAGGTGAGAACAGAATATTAAATTATTTATGTAATTTTTAATAATAGATTTACAGCATCCCAAGTGCTGGTCAAGGGTCTGACTTGACAAGCAAGAGGAATATTTTCCTAAACCATTCCATTTGAGAATAAATTTGTACTAATAATACAATATTGTATTTTTTACAGAAAAACAAAGGTGAACAATCATTATTATTACCGCCTATTACATATTCCCGATCACCATCGCCCTCATCATTAAAGACTCATCAATAAGACAACAAAGCATAAAGCAAGAACTGGAAAAAGTATGGTTTTTCCCTTTTTTGAACTTTTACAATTTCCAATAGAATTTTTAAATAGTTTAGAATTAAGTGGTTTGCCGCCACATATCCCCTTACATTAAAAAATGGTGCTATAGTAATGTTATTAAGAAATCCGAATGCTTCTCAGGGGCTTTTAAATTTAACAAGACTAATTGTCTTTTTAATAAAATAGTCTTAATTTGATTTTATTATAGGGGATGAAAAAAAGGGAACATAATTTACATGTGCCCTTGCCATTAGCCGGGGGTACATCCAGATCACCATCACCACCGGCTTTGGCATCTGCATCAAGATCCTCCCCATCTTATGGCGGAGATAAGTTTTTTATTTGACGGACCACTTGTTTATTTTAATGCATAATATGTTGAATAAATTCAATATAAATAATAAATAATCAGTTGAATTCAAACGCAACCCTTCATCTTTATCTTTATCTCTAAGGAGTTGCGTTTGAATTCAACTGCATATAAATATACCAGTTACCCAATGGACCTGCCACCGCTTTATCTGTTAAGAGTCGGTATTTTTATTTACAGATAAAAAATTCGTTTGTGAATATTGTTACAATGGGTATTCTACATACTTCAAAAAGCTTAAAGCAACATAGGGCCTCCCACACTGGGGAGATCCTGTGTAAATATTGTAACAAGAATTACGGGACCCCTTGGTCTCTGAAAGAGCATATTGATGCACGCCATAAGGGTACTGTTTTAATACAATAAATGTTTGTTTGTTTTTTAATTGGCTATTTTTTGTAGATATCGGCCAAAATCAAAATGCTGATGATAATGCGATGCTGATGCGATGATGATGCTGACGATCCTGACGATCAAGATAATGATGATGAAGATTGATACATAGGTGGAATATTTATTTATTTATTTATATTTTATTACTGAATGTCATTTAATTTTGTTTGTTTTGTTTTAATTGGCTTTTTTTATAGATGTCGGCCAAAATTAATATGGTTATGGTTCTAATGATGCTGATGCTGATGCTGATTATGATGGTGATGAAGATGATTATGGTTCCGGTACATTCTTCAGTTGAGTTTTGCCGGCGGCAACAGGGGGTTAAACAAGAAAATGAGAAGGTATAGTTTTCCCTTTTTTTATAATTAAATTACTAATTTGTTTTTTAATTTTAGTTGAAAAAGGAAAATGAACAGCTAAGGACACAGATACTACTATTAACTGAGAACAACCATTTCCTTCAGGAGAAGGTCGAGAATTTGATAAAAATTGGCAAAAATTTCGATAATTCTTTTTCTAGGTAATTTGAACCAACAATAGTAATTTCTGTATTCGCTAGTTAGTTATTCTGTGGTCATCGTTGAGTGAACAAGCAAAATTAAAATTAAAAATCAAAAATATTATAAAGTAAGAAAAATTACGCTCTTAGAATTTTGTCATAAAGAGCAGGCAGTGCGCCAAGAGCTCTAACAAGTATGTATAGTTTTCCTTTCTTTATAAATAATTTTTAATTTTAATTAAAAGCGGAAAATAAAAACTTATCAGCATGCAAATGAAGAATTAAGATTTAGTAAAACAAAAAAATGAAACATTGGTGGCAGCTATTATGAACTGCAGTGAATTTTCTAACGCTGAGGTGAGAGCAGAGTATTAGTTTAGTTCCTTCGAAAATTACAAAAAATTACGATAAATAATTTGTACCTTTGTACCTTGTATATTCTGTGCTAGTTAGTTATTCTTGTGTGAACAAGTGAGCAAGTCTATTCAAATTAAAATTCAAAATATTATAAAGTAAGAAAAATCATTTATTTTCTTATTAACTAATTAATATTATTAGTACCTATATTTTTATATTATTGTTAGAATCGAACATTTTTTATCACTTTTTATTTCAGAAATATGAGTATGAATGGTTCATTAGTAGAGTTTTACCAACGGCACAAGGGGATGAAGCAAGAACTCGAAAAAGTAAAAAAAGAAAACGAACAATTAAAAAAACAACTACAAATGGTTGTCGATGACAATCATTTCCTAAGAAAAGGTCCTGGCGAGGCCCTCCGCAATAAATAAAGACGGGCACACGACGGGCGCTGGCGATATAAATGGCAAGGAATATAGTATGCCTACTTCCCAGGGCGACCCTAGGATGAACGACTCGATCTGATCGATCTTCTAGAGAGCTGAATGAGATGTGGTGATGATGACAATGTAAATTAATGGGGACATTAATTAATTTCAGGATGGCCGAGCGTCAACAACTTTTAATTTACTAGTTAAAACAAGAAAGAATTTGCGAAACAATATTTAAATCGGGTCATTGATTTTTGGAAACGAGTTATTTTTGTTGATAAATGGTATTTTCAACCTATTTGGTTCAAACCCCACCTCAATCACAAGATATCAACCCCATAGAACACTTGTGGTATAAATTGAAAACAAATATTTCAAAACTGGAGATTAGAAATAAAACAGACCTGCAATTGAAACTACAAGAAGAAAGGGACAAAATTGGGGATAATATAACATCAAACGTAGTGGAATGCCACGGCGACTGCAGGCAGTAATTGAAGCAAAAGGGTTACCCCCCCCCCAACACAAAATATTAATAAACAACTTAAAATACATTTACTTGTGGTGTATAAATACTTTTTGAACTTCAGTTGGTTGTTGACGACAATCATTTTTTGAGAGAAAAAGTGGAAAATTGACAAAAAATTATGAAGAATGCCATTCTGAAGGCAGTATGTATTTACTTTAATTGTGTCCCACGTTCATGGGCGGGGTGGGGCCCATCGATTAAAAAAAACGAACGATTCCATTGCTGCATTCTGCCAAAGACAACAAAACATAAAACAAGAACTGGAAAAAGTATAGTTTTTTCCCTTTTAATTAAATTATTAATTTGTTGTTTAATTATAGTTAAAAAAAGAAAATGAATATCTGCGACAACAATTACAATTGGTTATTGATTTTACGGATATGGGATACATTGGGGGACGCTATAGGAAAGTTCGAAGAGGCCAGACTGTGATGAATAGACTGAGAGTGGTACATACACGGCTGACATACGAACACCTACTGAAGAGAGACACCGGAAGACCTGACGCTGGATCGACATTGCCGGATTGTGGTGCGCGAGGGAGGAGTCCCGTCACATTAAAATATCACACTTGTGATTAAGCTGGCGTGTTTTTTTCGTTTTTTTTTACAGATATGGTATACATTGGGGGACGCTATCGAAAATTTCGAAGAGTCCAGACTGTGATGAATAAATAGATAAGGTGACCAGACGTCCCGCTTTTGGCGGGACAGTCCCGATTTTTAACATTTTGTTCCGCGTCCCGCGGCGTTTTAAGAAAGTCCCGATTTTTAGAAAGAATGCACGACAAGCTACGGCACGGCGGAAGAACGGGAAGGGAATATACGGTTTTCAGTGGCCATGTGGCTATTTCGCTAGGATATGAGTTTTATATTATTATTTTTCATGTATTAGGTATATTTGTAAATTGTACTTATGTTGAAATTTAAAAAAATATAGTACAATACTATTTTTGCGTTCTATTTTTGTTGATCCATCATATAGACCAAATTTTCAAAAACGAATGTTATACGGAAAGTATCAGCAGTTTAAAATTTGCAACCCGAGTGCGAGACGTAAAAACAGTTCCTATACGTAGCCCTGTAGGTCGAAAATAGTTTTGAAGAGCGATGATAATAATTTCCTTCGGGAGAAGGTGGAAAATTTATTGAAAATCGGACAAAATTCATACCAAATGCTAAATGCGGAAGAGGGTATGATTGAATAAAATCTTTTTAATAAAATAGTCTTAATTTGATTTTATTATAGGGCATGAAAAAAAAAGTCACAATTGCAAGTGCCGATGGCAGTCGACAGGGGAGGTACATCATCGAGATCACCATCACTACCGGCTTCAGCATCTACATCAAGATCCCTATCACCATCATATTGCGGAGGTAGATATCGGTTGCAGGAATCCAGCCAGACCAGTGGCGGCTGGTGCATAGGCACTGCGGAACTGCAGCACCCCCAGGAGAAAAGAAGAAACGTAAAGAAATTTAAGTTTCCCTATTTTTTTCCTGTATACGGGAGTGAAGCTGAAAAATATCCTTCGTGGAACTGTGAAATCCACAGTTTCATAGCTGCTAGACTGCTATGTGCTAAGCTTCATGCACGTCTACCGTAAGTTGTGGAGGGTATGCGGTGAAACAAGCGGCAACGGCACTGTGAATCGAGCAGTGCCAGCCAAAACTAAAACTGCTTTATAGAAAATACTCCCTCCCTCTGTCCCAAATTATGGTATATGTATGTAAAATAGTCTTAATTTGATTTTATTATAGGGCATGAAAAAAAGGGGACAAAACCTACATGTGCCCCTTCACCCTTCATCTTTATCCGGTTGTGCACCGCACCCGGGCGGCAAAATCAAGGGGGTGGCAAATTACTAACAATTGACAAATTTGGTTTTTTGGGGCGGCAATCTAGTGTTTGCACCCGGGCGGCAAGTATGGTCGACAGGGCCGGATTGTGGTACGCGAGGGAGGAGTCCCGAAAAATTAATTGTTAATTTTTACAGAACCATTAACAACTATGGAGAATGAATTAAAACTACTAAAGAAATTGTCATGACACTACGGTCGCAGTTAGATATGGTGACCAAACAAAATAGTATTTTACAGAAGGCATTATACAATGGAGATCAACATATTCCATACCGTGAATCCAAACTGACATATTTGTTGAAACCCTGTCTAGGTAGTAATTCACGAACTTAATGTTCGTTAACATATCAGCAGCTGAAAAATGTCTTACAGAAAGTCTTATAGCTTAAAATTTGCAGCGCAAATCAAAGATGTAAAAACCGTTTGAAAGCGCAATCGAAAATGCCAGTAATCAGGGCCGGAATTTTTATTTACAGACACAAGTACCTATGTGTGGAAGATATTATAAACGGAAAGGAATCATCAATAAACCATCTGGCAACTGTCCATGGGGTACTGTTATTAAATTTTTGCTAAAATATCACAGTTGTAGAATTTTGCCAAAGACAAAAAGCTATGAAACAAGAATTAGAAAAGGTGAAAAAAGAAAATGAACAATTAAAAAACCAACTACAATTGGTTGTATATGAAAATCGTTTCCTAAGGGAAAAAATTGAAAAGGTCAGGTGTTGCATATTTTGAAAGAGGAAAGCAATTTTTTAAAACAAAAGCTCGAAACTTTGGGCAACGTATCAGACAATTACAGAAAGACAGAGACAAATCATAATGAAATTAAATAAATTTGTCAAACAAACATCAGTCAGAAGTCAGAACAATATTCTGTATAACGAAGTGCACGATCCGTTCCGCTGGTTATAATTCAGAAAGATAATAAGATTTCAATCTAATTTCATCCAAATACAAATACTTTTCATTTAACTTTGGATCAATTGGTAATTGAAATTTGTACGATTGAATGATTATCAGGGAGTTTT
>JAZBHA010000200.1:32267-65090 GCA_037464855.1 Iselma pallidipennis | reverse complement strand
GAAGTGGAGGCGATGATTCCTTATTTTACTCATTATCTTCTGATAATAAGGCATAGTTTTTATATTCAGCCATAGGCGCTAAAACTTCTAGGTACGGCTCTAATTGTACTTTCTTGAGATGTATTTTGATTGATGATTGATTCTAGTATATTATATAATATAATTATATAATATATAACACGGGACATAGTGCATCATTTAATCTCAATGAGAGTGAGTTTGTTGCCCGAGAGCGTATTGATGGAAAAATGTATCTTTTTGAATCGCAGCAGATATCTAGATACTTGTCCAAAAAAAATTTTGACATACTTTTGTCATATCTTTTTGGCAATTTTACTTTTTTTTGTTAAGAGAAATGGATTCAAATCAAAAATGTTATAATAATGATGATCATTTTAAATGTACAGACACTGGTATTGGTGTGTGTTTATGTGATTTTAAGGCAAATATTTATGTCTCAAAAGACTCAATTATATTTAAAATAGAATTACACAAAATTCTAGGGACTAAAATATAAACCAATCGATTCGTTTGGTTCAACATTAGATACAATACATTTTCTATCGCCAGCATCAACAAATCGAACAGAATGTGAAAGTGATTTCTTTTATAAACAATTCGATGATTATCCGACAGATATTTATGAAATACATAAATCATTATCAATTACAACAACAACCACCACCACAACAAAACCATCAATTATTGAATGCGATCAAAACTATTATCAACAAACTATCGTTATAATTAAACCGGAATTTATGGATTTTAAAGATGTTGTATTGAGAAAAATCATTGAAACTGGTTTTAATATAGTTAATGTATTTTCTTTTATGTATATTTTTATTTATTATTATTACTAATACTTTGTTATTCTGCTATTCATAGACACGAGTTGTTCATTTAACACCGGAACAAGTCGCTGAATTCTATAGTGATCATTATGGTTGTCCATCATTTCCAAATTTAATAATTTCAATGAGTTTAGGACCATTTCTAGTTTTATCTATATCAGATTTAAATGCAATTGAAAAATGGAAAAATATTATCGGTCCTAATCGATCAATCAAATCTGAATGGTTTCTACCAATTAGTATCCGTACAAGATTTGGTTTACATATTGATCTATTGAATGCTATACATGCATCAGATTCTTTAAATCAAGCTAATAAAGAGAGTCGATATTTTTTTCCAAACAGTACGTAATAATAAAAATGAATCATATTCTGCAGAAAGGAATCAACTCATTCGGCAACAAATTAGAGAAATAACAATACAAAATAGGAAATAGGGTTTTAAAGGTTCATTTCATTCTGCAGAGAATGGTTCTAGGTATTCTTATAAGACGACCGACCACTAGACAGAATTCATTATTGGCCAGTTCAACACGTATGTTCATAGTTTGAGAAAAACGTGATAACAAACGTTAACAATATAAATACTAGACATACCTCCAAATTGTCGTTTTGTCCCATACACACAAATAATATTGTTTTCTTATAAGCCTGTTGAAAAATTGAAATTGTAAGAAGATAACCTCAAAAGAAAAATCGAAACTTACTTGTCCCAAATTAGAATTCAAATATATTATTTTATCAATTTGATAAACAGTATAACAGCACCACAAACACATTTTTTTTTTAATTTCAAACAATAAATAATAAAAATAATTTAAAAAATTTGATCTACAATATCTATGTGATCTACCCGAACATAACCTCAACATTTCAACGGAGCGTACAAATAAACTACTCCAGCATGTTGACATTTCATCTACTACTATTACATCTTAACTACTTATACTACATATCTACATTATGTATAGCCGTCTTAGAAACTGTGTAAATATTGACTTTTACTATTAAATTACTTCGCGGTAGGGCCCAACAAAAGTTTGTTTACTACGTCAGCAACAATAGACAATTTCAATTTACAATCTTTAACAGATGTACAGAAAGAACAGAGATCCGTTTCAAAGGAGCGACGCATATTGAGACTCAGAAAACACAGACAGCACACGACAGAGCAATTCAGGTTTTTGTTTGGCATGGAAGCCAATGGGCCAGCGTATATTTTCTGACTTTTGGTCCCATTATCTCAATAAGCAAATACTGACCTACATTGCACTGTACTGAACTGTGTTTCAATATGTGCCGGACCTAAAAGCAGGTAGTTACTAGAAAAGGGAGACCCAGGTACGACTGTAAATTAAAACTGTTGCTGTTGCAGTCTTGTTGGGTCCTAGCCAGTGACGGTTATGGAATAGATAAAAAAGACAATTGTCTTAGGCCTGCTTAATGCGTAATTGCAATTCTGCGGATTTTTTGAAAATATGATTACAATCGACTCTCTGTAGTTGAAAATTATGTAATAAGGGCCCGGTTAGGACTTTTATAAGTCAATAAGCTGATATTCGCAAAAATTCTAGGGGCACTATACATTTACAATGAAGCGTACAAATAAACTACTTCAGGAATGTGGCATTTAATCTACTACTGTTACATTTCAACTACTACGATCTATATTGTGTACGTTTACAACCCGGCCATAATTCGATTGTAGTTGAGTTCAAACGAGCAAATTAAATTATATATTTTTATCTTTTCTTCACCTTTTGAAGATGGTCGTTTTATAAAATAAGGAACTATTTCACTGGAAATAAATAACTTTTAATTTTCTAGGTATATTGGAACCAATTATTAGTGAAGAAGAAAACGTTAAAGATTATTGTAATTTGTTGATTAATCCAACATTATTAAATGGATTAGTTGAATTATGTCGCATCAAACCAATAGATCCTATTTTATATTTAGCTGAATGGCTTCTATTGAACAATCCATTTCAACCAAAATTACCATATAGTGCTGCTGTATCTGCAACGTAAATTATTCAAGAGAAAAGAAAAACAAAAAAATAATATTCATCTAGGAGTATTTATTAACAATTCTTAATTGAGGAACAAACAAAAAATTAGAGAGAATTATATGTTAGAGCTTTCATGATTATGCCACTAATAAAATAGATTCCTCACAAATTCTTCAGACTTAATTCTAATAATCACCTTATCACAGGCCTTTAAAGTACTAAAAGAGAAAAATGATTAATTTTAATTGGAAAGAAAACTTTGGTAAACAATAGATATTTATTAATTAATAAAGAAAAAGGACCTAACTATAGATTATTAACATTTTTAAAAAATCTTGTCAATCTAAAAACTAATTGTCGAATGTCGATTTTTCAAAACGTGCAACTTTTGAAGCACACAAACCAATTTCACGACATACCAATCCTTTATCAGCTAAATGTATAACTAAATCATAGATTGTTTTACCATATTTGTCGACAATATCAATACACTGTAAATAAATAAATAAATATTAGAAACTCTTAAAAAGGGGTAAATAATAAAAAAAATATTACTTTCTCTTGATCACGTGTTGGTAAAGCTCTACAAGCTTTCTCTAAAACATGTTTAACATTATGATCAACATTCGGATTAGCTAGAACTTTTTCAATCATATAAACCAAACTTTCACAAATGGCACAATCTAAAATTTCCACATGAACTTGATCGATTTGTTGTTGATGATGATGATGATCAGGACATAAATGTATCATTCGACAAATTTCAGCTGGATCAGTTGTTGAAATTAATAATTGTATTACAACATCAGCATATTGATTAACAAATTGATTACATTCATCTTTTATAGTTTTTGGTAGATGATTACAAACATTATGAACAGCTTTTTTGATGTTTTCCTAAAAGAGAAAAAACATAAAATATGAATCTTCATAAATATATTAACAATAATTATAATTACCTCAGTTTTATTATCTTTTAATTCATCTTGAACTTCTTTCATTATAAATTCACACAAAACACATTTTGCATCTTCTTTAGGATATTCAAATGGATTATTATTGTTGTCGATTTTACCATTAACTGTATTATCAAATATAGCATTAGTTTCCGTATCACCAACAATATTTAAATGTGCATTATCAGCTGGTGTTTTATCACTACATAATTTCAAATATACACAAACTTCTTGTGGATTCAAATCAGCCATTAACATTTCAACTAATTCATCTGTATATGTATCAACAAAATCATCACATTCTTGAGCTAAATTCTCGGATAAATGTGAACATAATTTATTTAAAGCATTACGAATATTTTCTTCGGTTTTCTTATTGGCTACCATTTGTTCTAATTTAGAAACAGCAAATAAACATAAAGGACATTTAGAATTTTCACCATTCTCTTGATGCATAAAAATTTCAATATCTTGTTGGTTTTGTGGCTGTGGACATGCTTTAATTAATGGACATATTTCTGTTGGATCAATTTCTTGTGCTAATAATGCAATCAATGCTGGCTCATACATATCAACAAATTGTACACATGTATTATTGACACTTGATGGTAATTTATTACATGCTTCATCAATTACATGTTTGATTTCGTCTTCAGATTTCGGATCTGTTATCACTTGTTGTAAATAATGTAAGAAATATTCACAAAATACACATAATTGTGAATTGTATAGGACTTGGGTATGTGGTGGTACTAAAATATCAATTGGTAATAATTCAGGTTGTTGTTGTTGTTCTTGAGGTTGTTGTAGAAGTCTAACAGACGATGTTGTTTTCGTTATTTTAACATGTCCTAAATTTGATTGTTGTTGTTCTTGTTGTTTTGGTGATTTCGGTGTAATTTCTAATGCTTTCTGTGCATTCTCATTTGATAAAAACAATGGCATTATTGGTTCATCTATTAATTGATTATGATTTGGACATAAACCAGCTGTAATACAAACAGCACTTGCATTCATTTCTGATACTAAGAAATTATAAATATTTGAATAATATTCATCAACTAAACTTAAACATTCTTGTTTAAATGATGTAGTTTGTTTACATAATCCTTGTAGGACACGTTTAAATTCATCTTCTGTTGTATTTGCAACTAATAAATCTCTTAAATGACCAACTAATTGTTTACATAAATCACATGGTAAATCATCATTATTATTATTAACATCAACATAACCGATATGTGATATTGGTGTAATTTCAATATCATGTGTATGGAATAATGAACTGCATTCACCAGTTAATAAACAAAAATCTTTAGCATTGAAATTATTCTTAAGATGATTATAAATTTCCGTTATATAATTTAAAATGATATTACTACAACTATCGGAAAAACTACCCAATTTTCGACAAATCAATAACAAGTTTTTCATAAAATCATCTTGTGTTAATGTTTGTAAACGATGTTCTAAAAATCCACCAACTTTCAGACAACCATTACATACTGGATTACCAATATCCGTTTGTTTATTATCTTCCTGTTGTTGTTGTTGTTGTTGAATTAATTTATTTAATTTCTCATTATTACATAAACCAGCCACAGAACAAACAACTTGTGGATTCATTTGAGATGCTAATGTATCAATCAATTCTGGTATATAGTTATCAGCAATTTTATCGCATTCTTTAACAATCGGCTTTATATGTAATAATGCACATGAACCTTCAAATACTTGTTTAATTAATTCTTGTGTTTCATTACTTTCCAATTGGTCACGAGCTTGTTTCACCATATCTAAACATGTTTGACAAATACTACTTGTATCTGGTGGTAATGTTTTATGTATCCATACAGTTTGGATACAATGTTTGACAGCACGACAATTAGCTGCAGATCTACAACAAAAAAAAAGAGTAAAATCCTATTTTTATTCCTTAATTATTATAATTTACGTTAGATTTTGACACCAATATGATGGTCCCCATGTACATTCTTTTGCACCCAATAAATGGACTTTATGTTGTTGTCGTCCTGGACGAGGTGGTACAAATACGGCACTTGCAAAAGCTGACAATCATCAATATTTATATTTAAAATATTTACATAAATATTTATTAAATATTTATTTATCAATTTTAACGAACATTGATAACATTTTATGTAAACTATTTATAAATTTATAGATTCATTATCAGTCATATAAGGTGACAAAGTCATCTCTTGAAATGAAAGAAAATTATTTGGAATAGAGCTAAAATTCCAAAAGTCTTTGTCTTATAAAGTTCGTTGTACATAAACGTAAATAAATCTTGTCATCATGCCAAATATATTGTACAAACATGAAAATACATATCTATACAAATACTAATTGGTTGATTAGTTTCGGATCTAGGCATTTGGGGGCCCTTAATACTTCTTTGAGGGGCCTTGAAGCTCAAATTTTGTAAGTGGCCCCTCAAATAACGTACAGTTTATTACTAGGCGCTGAAGGTCCCGAGGCCGATGGCCCTGAAGCTTAAGCTTCATTATAGATCCACCCCTGCTGTTGATTATTAAAAATCATTGATTTCGAGAGCTTAAAAATTGCAATAATTTGCAACAAAACCAATGGACAAGTTCGCCCTCAAATCAATACCAACAACTAGGCAATTTACAGTTTATTCATATGGAAAGTACACGAAAAGAAGTCGGTTAAAAGTGCAAATTTCTATTCTGCTGCAATATAATTAATCAAAAATGAATTGATAATATTGTTAATAAAAATTTCTTTAATCTTCTAGAACCATAAACATTTAACAAATGAGTCATGGCCGTGACTAATTTCTCTTAAAAAAAAACCGGAAAAGTTGATAAAAAAAAACAATACATAATAAAAATTGGACTTGGAAAATAACAACAATAATAATAATAATAATAATAATAATAACTATAATTAGGAAAAAACAATAATAATAATGGAAAAATGATTGATTTTGTTCGACCTTACCACATAATGCCACCCCCACAATAAAACCGTAAATTTTCATGGTATTGACAACGAAAATTTACAATTAATTTTCCATAAAAATAGTCAAAAAACTACCAAACACTGCAAGAAAATTTGAAAAAAGTCACTTTTCCACCCTCAACACAACAAGAAAATTAAAAATGGAAATTACGTCTCTTTGACTTTTGTTTGTTACCATTCGGGACAAATCGACTCTGTTCGGGTACTTTATTAGTCAAAAAAGCAATCTATTTATTGATTATTCAACAAAAACTAATAAATAATTGACAATTTTGATAAGACCATAGATATACTAATAATATATTCAATTTTATTCCCTAAAATAAATAAGGAATTTATGCAATTTTCTTTTTTTGATAGGAGTATTTCATTACATGAGATGAGTAACTATTTTGACTAATACGCGCGAAATTTGAATACGATTATTTATAATTATTAATTCTTTATCTCGTATCAGTTTATTAAATTGAAAAAACATTATTTACTAATTTACATCGTATGATATTGATTTTAGACACAAAACAACAAAATAATGATAACTCAATTACATACAATTAATCTTTACCCAAGCATCTTAATTGCCCAATCAACTGGTAATTGGCAACAAGATAAATATAGGTCGATGTATTTTATTATCAAGTTTATTTTGCTTAATTATATATATATTTTTTTGGTGTAAAATTCAGTTCAACCTTTATTGCTGTTATCAGTTATCAGTGGTCAAATTACAAGTTATCAAGGGTTGTTGTAGATTATTTGCAGCATTCCGGTGTATTTTGTGTTGCCTAACAATCAGGTGCAATTGTTGTTGTTAATAATACAGGATGTCTCAACGAAAAGTACCCTCATTTGCGGATTTCCATTTGCAATAGGTCTATTTATTTAACGATTTATGGGCAATTTGGAGCATGAATCTTATTGGCTCAAATCTACATTTTTGTGAAAGGAGATCTCTTCAAACTCGCTAGAGTATGTACTTAATGGTGGACGATCCTGTATAAGGATAACTATACAAAGTAACAAAATAATAATAATAATAATAATAATTGTAAAAATTTAAATAATAAAACTTATTTTGTTGTCAGACTTTAGAGATTTATTAGCAATAAAACACGTATAGTTATATAGTTAGTACCTATATGTTTTAAAAAAATATTGTGTAATCTTTTAATTATACTTAAAATTATCTAAAATGTGTCTATGTATATAATTGATATAATAATATCTCAACAACCCTGTCTCCAGTGGCGGACTTATGCACAGGCGGTGGAGGCGGTCGTCTTGGGCCCACATGACAATAAAATGGGGCCCCCAAAATCTCTAACGCCCTTTGGAGGCTAAATACACCATTGCCTGTCTCTTCCTTTTTTTTCTTTTAATATTCTATTATTTGATTTAGAATTGTTGTTGGAATTATAGATATGATATAATAGCGATAATAATAATAATAATAATTCATAATTACCTTATGCAAAACATACATATATAAAGGCTTATTTATTTTAATACAAAACAGAAATAGCTTGAACATTTCCCAAGTTTTGCATTTCAAATGAATATATACGCTTTGTATTCAAATCAAGAACAACGCAACAAACCCTTTTCCTTATACCGACAACACAAAATTTCCTCACCACGCACCATCCCTGTGTCTTTTATCTCTCAACCCGCCCCCGTTACTAGATTTCATACCCAAAATTGTGTAGATTTTCATGAAAACAAAATGAATTTCTATTTATTTCTCTTTTCTAATTAGTTGGGTAATTTCTTAATTATCATTATTTATTGTAAATTACTAATAAATTGATTTAGAGATATTCATGGGTGGTAATTTGGAATTTGTATGTGTTGCAAGTATATTATATGGGTAGCAGCAAGTGTCGTCACTTGCATAATATGTTATTAGGTATTATTATATGGGGCGGAATCATGAAAGAGATAGATAGATTGTTATTCTATACATATAACAACTATAGTAGAGAGGGTTGGTATATTGCTGTTATATACCAAACTCCCCCCATTTTGGGACCCCTCCTGATGATTAATTACTAGTTGATGAATATGCATGAGGGCAACACAGAGCGCGTTATCTGAATACTAAATACTTACAAACTCGAACGAGACACTGTCGACGTTTTTGGTTATTCGATTAGCTCTTTTCGGAAAAAAAAATGCAAAAATAATAAACGTATAAGAGATAATGACCAATATCTATGCATATGTTATCCATGCTTGTCGACATACCTATACGAAAATGATCAAATTACTAAAACAATGAAGATGTAATTAGAAAGATGTTTAAAAAGCAATTATCTTCTTTCATATATGAAATTTTTATTTAATCGAAACGAATTGCAGATATTCGATATTCTGAAGTGTCAAATGTAATTTCCAAACTAATACATCTATACTATAAGGTTTGTAGTAAAAAGAGGGGAGTATTTGATTGTAGACTATCAGGAAACTAAATATATTTCTATGTGATCGTCAAGATAAGCCAATTATCGAGATTGAAACAAACTTGGCACGTACATACATAGTTACTTCTTGATTTATTTAATTTTTTTATTAATTAGGTATTATTTTGAAATTTTTATAGCATGAACATCTTTTTTTTCTTAAAACTACCCCAAAAGATCGTTATCAATCTGATCAGGGGCGGATGTAGGAATGGTCTTAATGGGCCGCAGCTCAGTGTACCGTTCGCGGTCGAAAAATAAAAATAAAAAGAATTTTTACACCCAACGTTAACGGTCCGCCCCTGAAATGATAACAATTTCTAAGGATAATTTTCAAAAATTTTGTCAAGACCCGTTACAGCTAATTTCAATTGTCTTTTTATCATATTAACACGGTAAAAATGAACAAAAAAAAAAAGGGAGAAAATGTCTATATATCTAGGTATAAAGGGAGAAGTAGAACAAGTAAAAGTCGGTCTATGTAGACAATATTTGTTGACTTGCTGGGCGTGTGTTCAATGTAAATATCTTTTATAAATTATATCATTTTTTTTCCTTCCCATCTCTTTCTTCTAAAAACATAAATCACGACGGCACCCTCCAAACAACATACACACACAAAAAGGCAAGCTAACAGATAATATAATAAATAGCCCAAACAACAAATACACACAATTTCCCGCCACATTACTAAACTAAAAGAGGTTTTATACTATAATAGGTTACTATATAGTTAAGTCAAGTCAGTAATGAGTACCATCTGTTGTTGTTAAAAAGACAGTTTTGTTTGACAACACAATACAGGGATGGGATCTGGCCTCTAGGGACAAATCGGGTGTGTGTGTACATACAATCTATACTAACACCACTACTACTACCACTACCACCAGGGACCGGATAAAACTATTAGAAAAGTTAATCGATTAGAATTTGATTTTTGTAAAATAACAACAAAAAATAATTAAAGTTATGCTAGATTGGTAATTTAAACAAAAGATAGATGGATGGAGATGATGGTGTAGGATTGAAATTTCAAAAGTTTCACTAACAATATTATGGTTGTCGGGAAAGTTTCTTTCCTAAATGCTTGTTATAGTTTGTTTTCTTGTTGTATAGACATTTATTTAATAATTTAATGTACATTATATGTGTGTGTGTCTGTCTATTTTCCTACTAACAATACGTAAAACACAATATATCACCCAATGTGAATTGTATAAAGAGAGGTAAAGCGATATACTGTTCAACCACCACCACCAACACGACGACGACAACGACGTCGGCGATACACACAAAAGGGACTATGGTATTGTAATGGAAATTGTGGACTTGGTCCAGAATGCTAGGATACTGAAAGGATCTTCGTATTGTCCGTAATAACGCCCCCGGATTACTAACTGTTATAACTTCTACCACTATTGTTCCTTTTTGCTATTATTATCATCATCATCTCTTTGTTGACTATATTTCATAAATACACATAATTTTATTAAACAGAAATCTAGACATGAGTTTCGCCTATTGTTTTTGTTTTGTTCTTTTTTTACCACCACCACCACCACCAACAACCCTTTTCAATTTTCCACACAGAATACACTCACTTGATTTTTTATTTTCAATTAAATTCACAACTCTTGAAAAGTCGAAAAAAAAATATTGTTTTGATAAACACAACAACAAACAATAAAACGACACACAATCCCTTTAACTGTTGTTGCTGTGATTTTAATTAAATTAAAAACGAATATTATTATTTAAAAAATATTTCACACGCATTTCCAGATAGGACATAACACACAATCATACATACATAGGACACTCTCATGTATACAAAAACCCTTTATTTACTTTATTAAAAACAGAATAAAAATCTTTATGCTAATGGGAACGTGTCGATCCATGCTCAGGATTATGCAGTTTAAATTGTGTGTTTTTTTTAATAGGATAGAAAGAAGTCTTCTAATAAGAGGGCACGTGACAGAGCATGCAAATATTTTTGAAAACCAAAAACAATTATCTCTCAAAGCTGGGGACCTTTATAGTCGAGGAGAAATGTAGAAAAGTTTCAGTAAGTAGTTCAATCTTGATTTTTTTTTGTTTAGGAATAGAAAAGCAACAATTTTTCCTTCATTAAGTAAATTATAATACAAAAGCAAGTTCAAATACAAGAATTAAAGAAAAGAAATTGCTTGAAAACAGGAGAAAAATTTACAAAAATGAAAGGCCGGAATACAAAAAAGAAATTAGAAATCTTCAAAAACCTTTTGGTGAGGGAAATGTTCTGAAAAGCAAAATGCCTACAGGAACAAATGGACAAATATAAAGTAGTAGATAAAGAGGTAAAGAAAAGGCAGCAATTGGTGATTCAGGTGTAACACAGGAAATAAATAAAAATAAGGGAAATCCAGGATAAAATGGTCAGTCTCTGGGAGTCCCTAACAATCTCCCACAGTCTCTTAAACAGTCTCTCAGTGTTTCTGTATACGATTTTTTGTCTCTTGTAATCTCTCAGAGAGAAATTCCAGTCTTCCATTGAAAGATTCCGAACACCGAGACTGGGATTTAAAAAGTTTCTTTTTAATTTCTATCTCTCACAAAGAGACTGCAGTCTTTATGATATTAATTTAACTGATAATGTTATTTTTCTTAATATTTTAATAAAATTATAATTATTTAAAAAAAAATCACGTATTCAATTCATGAGACTGAAGGCTTTCTCCAAGAGACTGAAACCTCAGGGACTGGAGTCTCTCTCCTAGAGACTGAAATCTCAGAGACTGCAACCTCTTTTCTAGAGACTTCAGTCTCTCTCAGTGCCAAAAGGGAGACTGCTGTAGAGACTAGGAATCAGTCTCTCATTCAGAGACTCTGAGAGACTGAAAACTTTATCCTAGGAAAGCAGAAGAAGTAGGTTTTAATTTTTTTGTGAAAACAACAGATTTACAAGATGGAAAATTTAAATATCAGCATTTTTGAAGACACAAAAATTGTATTCATATTGTATACAATTTTTATATGTTTAGGTATACAAAGAAAGGATTAGAATAAGATATAAATATTAGATAATTTTGAGTTATATTATAAGCAATAAATCTGTCATTTGGAGAAACACAAAAGACTGACTGCGTAATTAAAACATAAAATTAAATAAAATAATCTAAATAATGATAAACAACAATTTTACTCTCTCTCTCTCTCTCTCTCTCTCTCTCTCTCTCTCCCTCCCTCTCTCTCTCTTTGTCTCTCCCTCTCCCATCCCTTTGTTCACTTGAATAATTGCAATTTTCGCACAAATCGTTGAAAATAAATTAAAATGATGAATTTCATCATTTGGTTCACAAACAATATTTCATATTGGGGAACATTCAGAAAAATTAAAAAATAAAACAAGTAATGATACGTATTGATGATTAATTTGTATGCGATTTGTTTAGAGAAGAGACAGAGCCTGTATTAGCGAGAGACTATTTTATAAATGTGTTGTTGCATGGCAAAATCTGTATAACTGTGAAAAAATTATTGTTTTCCAATTAAAAAAAGAAAAAATCGCGTATTTTGAAAACGCAATCACTGCTAATAATCCTTCCAATTTAAAAAATGTTTTTTTTTTTGTATTTTCATCAATAATAAAAACGGAAAACAATAAAATTTTGTTCCTATACTTGTGTATAAATCAGACAACTTCAATTATTTTCTTTTAGGTGTGTAGCGAATTAGACACGTGTTATTATAGAAGAAGCACGTGCTTTATACTATAGGGCCCTTTGTGTTTGTTTTACGCATCACGCCATTCATTGAATTAACTGGATAAATACACACACTATAGCGAGTATAGTGCACTCTGTGTGTGTAAGCGTGCTTGTCCTCTACAATATTCTTCTAATCTATCATTTACCCAAGGATTTCAACTAATAATAATGCGCTTATCGTCTTTGCTTAATTTCACAATCCACCTAATTGATTCCAATTTGTCCATATTGTAGGTACACTTTTTAGATGAAATACTTTATCATTATCATAATTTATAATATCTTCAAACCAAATAATAATAAATGTAAGTCACGTATACTTTCCCACATAGGTACATATACCTATATCTATGGGTGGAGTAGAAATTACTTTACTGTTGCTGGTGGTGGTAGAGAAATAGGGAAGAACGTGGACATACTTTCAGGTAGGTATACCAACTACCTATTCCAGTCTCTCTATGTGGAAGCACCTAAACAAATCCTGGTAATCCATGCTGGCAATTTACTTCAGCCAAGGCTTTGTCCAGCAAGGCTTAGGCACTGAGTTTTATTATCTTAGTGGTTGGGTTGGTTCGGTGTATGTTGTCCAGATACTCTACAACCACTACACATATTCTACTCTCTCTCTATATATACGTACGTATACGTATGTATACATATAACGAAGAATATCTCTGTGGGCTACTAAAACTGTCTCTACTAACTTTATTATATGAAATTTACTTTGTTGAAACAAATATATAAAGATTCAAAGTTAATTATACGATACGTAAAAGGAAAAACATATCCAATTCTCCTAAAAGACTCAAATAACTGAACTTATAATTAATTAATTTATCATTATTATATTGTTTCCCGTTACCTGTAGTGAATTCTTCTGCATCATAATGATATTTTTCTTGTAAAACAATGGATATTCTGCTATTTTGTAACCCAGAACAGGTGGTATTATAATACATTTCTGCACTCAATAGATTGAGATTTTTAGATTTATAATAGAAATATTGTCTTTTCTTTAATAGGACAGTTAGTAAATACATATATGCATCTATTTATCTATTCTAATGTAGTTAAGTATAGTTTAGATTGCAAAGGGGGTACGATTCAAAATAGGATGGATTGGATGTAATCCTTATCTGAACGTGTAGAGCACGAGTCATGCCTTAACACTACGATTGAGGTGTTTACTTGATGCACTTCTATGTGCATGTATAGTGCCTCTATTGACATATGATGCATCGTGTTGGCTTAACAAATAATCATATACCTGTACTAACATTAATACACACATATTTCAACCTGTACATTTCATTATTCTACACATAATAATTGACAATAGTTTTAGACACTTAAGCTAGAGGTAAATTGGCTTAATAAAAAAAATCAACCCCTGTCTGTCTGATTAAAATGTGATCTATAGAATGTCTCTATATCTTCCAAAAAGATGTTTCTGCCCGGGATCGAACCGGGGGCCTTCCGCGTGTTAGGCGGATGTGATAACCACTACACCACAGAAACGTGATTATTAAAAATTTTCAATCAAATTTGCAGCAAATTTTCAAGAATTCAAAGTTTCTTATGGGAAAAATGTAAGTATATCAGATGTCACTAATTATAAGACGACTATGCACTACTTTAAAGAATAATCAGTAAAGACGTAAAAAACTTGTAGGTGAATCAGCTACCTTGATCGTATCCCGGTTTTTGTGACAAGCTCTAATTTCATTTCTGTTATGTGTTATCCTTAAATTTTATGACCCTCTACCAGATTTTTCCTTCTTATTCTGAATTTTTTTCATGTCTGTCTTTTTAGCAACCACATTGTTAACAAGAAGATACCCACTTGCCGATAAGAATGGTATGATTTAACATTGTTACACATTTACGGAAATCTTAGGTATAGTTCGTTTCAGTGACGGATTTAGCCTCCAAGGGGCCCGAGGCGTTACATAAGTTTTGGGGCGCCAGGCGTTGAAGATTCTTGGGGTGCCATTAATAATAGTATGAGGTAAGAACACAAAATGCGCTTGAGTTGATTATTCATCTGGAACAGTATGTCAAATACGAATTTTTATTGTCATGTGGGTGTCCCCTGTCTTACGGGGCCCGAGGCGACCGCCTCCACCGCTTGTGCGTAATTCCGCTTCTGGTTCCTTCATACTTACACCTCAATCTAACTAAATTGGTCAAGTGTAAGAGTCTCAATTAACCCTTCTCTCCTTAACAACAAGTACCTACCTAAGTAGCTATTGGATACATTTTACGTACGCAAAGCTATTCTTCCAGAAAACGAAATATTTATAGAAATAATAGGAAAGAAATAGAAAATCTTATAATATCCACATGTAAAATACATGAATTTCATTTTATTTTATTCAATTTCATTTATTCTATTCTATTCGATCTCTATACAGAGTCGATTTCTTTCCATTTTTTGCTTCTTTCTTTCTATCTGCAATATAAAATACAGAAATTCATTTTGCAACAACTACTAGCTACCACCACTGACTGATATAACGTACACATATATTTACATTTCACATTGAGATTCACCCCATTGGTTTCCGCTTATATGGCAATAATATTGTGTATGTACGTGTGTATGTATGTATGGAACAGAACATTGATAGGGAGAGATATATGTATGTATACACACATATACACATACGTTTTATTTTACAATCATTTATCTTAACCTCGCAACAATGGGCTGTCAGAAAGGGGATGACACGGACACCTCAACCCCTACTATAAAACGCACATCGACCGATCGGATATAACAATAATAATAATAATAATAATAGTAATAATGATGATATGCGAGGGTGAGAAGTAAACGAGAGGAACGGTGAAATATCATTCAAAGTTTTTATGTTAAAAATTTGATTGTTTACTATAAAACAAATATAGAAACAATAAGACAAAGAGAGACAGAGAGAGAGAAGATTTATTGTTGATTTTATTATTGATTTGTTTGCAAATTATCTTAAAATTTTTAATTTTAATAAAATCAAACCTAAATTATAATAACAATAGAAAGCGTATTTAACTTTAAATATAATCTGTATATAATGTATTAAGAGGGTGAGTGAAAGAGCAGACTCCTACTGAGTGTGTCAACAATTTAGGAAAACGATCAATTAGGACGAAACGACTGGACTCCCTACAGGCTATAAGATGAATTGCCCTATCAATGGTTTTTTAATTGTTAAATGCACCTGATGGGGTAAGAATTTTAATTCAATTACCTACTCCTCTCTATCAGGACACTATAGGATCTTTTTTTGCTGCTATTGGCTGGTATTATTGTTATAAAAGTTATATTTTTAGGGCACTCTTTTGTATTCAAATAAGATACAATAGTGAATTTTTCAGAAATATCATTCTAATAGGAGCAGCCTTACTTTCTTCTATTGTCAATTAGGTTTTCAACGTTTGATAAAGTAATACAACAATTGAACGATTAATTAATTTAAAGTTCATAATATTTAATAGAATTTACGAGGTCCTCTATTATTTAGAGTGCCTTTTTGAGATCTCACATGAAAACGAAAAAAAAAACGTACGTGTTATTGTGAAAATCGATGACAAAACGAATAGGTAGATACTACTTTTCCAGACACCTACCTACATATTATTAACTATATTAATAAAAATCTCTGTCCAAAATCGAAAATTTTTGGATGATTGCTTACAAACTCTCATTCACGCCCGGCTCTTCTAGCAGATTGATTTTTAAAGGGAATACGTATCAGAAAAAATTAAAAAAAACAAGCTCTTTTTAACAAAAAAAAAACCAACACAAACTATTCCACTGTTGTAAAACAATTACTTATTCGTGAATTTTAACAACCATCGGTTAAATGGGACACTTGTTGGTCTTTATTCACATCGATTTTTGTTAAGAATTAGAACAAAAATAGGAAATTTGAAGTAAGTAAATACAACTGATTGATATCTATACTAGAGGATCTACATACCATTCAAAATAAAGCAAAATTATTAAGACTAGATCTTCTCAAAGACAACAAGGAAGCAAAAAAGAGTCGGACACAAGCCACAATGGATATACAAATACAAATACCTAATAGTAATGATAGTAACTACGAGTAGGTAAACTCGAAGTTTATAAAAATTATAAATAGAAAATCAAGCGTCGGTGATAATAATCAAACAACAGTAGAAACAGTTGGCTAAACTGCGTCGCGACGACCTAACCACCATCATTGTGCTGCCAACAAGGCCGACGCCGCCACCACCGCCACCACACCACCACCACCACCATCGTAAACTCATCGTCGTCGTCGTCGTGTGCGTCGTATAAAACGCCATATTGGATGACGGGCCACTCCTATGCCTGTTAGTGGCTGATATAGTGTTATCTCTGTAGGCGGGGACTTGCAACTAAAGCTCTCTGTGTTGCTGTTGTTGTTATTATTATTATTATTATTATTATTATTATTATTATTATTATTATTATTATTATTATTATGGTTGTTGTTTAATTTGATTGACAAGTCAGTTTTATTTCGATAACGAATGAACGAATCAACGAACGAACGAATGAGTGCACTTTTGTCTGGACGGTCGATTATTATTTATTTACTTTTTATTTTGACAGTTGATCTCTTCGATTTACTTGTTCGATATCATTTTTTCTGGATGAATGATTTGATATATGAAATTGTTTCCCCGATATTACTTCTATTCTATTTTTTTTTTTTGCAAATGGGTTGAATTTCTATAATAAAGGGCACCTACTTATAACAGAAAAGTTTGTACCTACCTATGGATTTATAAATAACAAATTTGAGTAATTAAAGGTAAATAGTAAGAGTTAATTTACCATTTAAAACAAAGATTGCCTTCAAATTATTGAAGAAATGATTATTTTTGTTATAGGTAGGTACCTACGTAAGTACCTATGTATGTCCCTATCAAGACAGAAGTATTATTTATTTACATAATATGTATAGACAGATAGAATGTTTTTGCTCCTCATACATTCATACATACATGCACCTAGAAGTGATTGTCTTGACTTAGCGCCTTTTGAATAACTCCGCCCACTATCAATAAACTCCAAAAAAAAAGATGACAATAATTAAGGCTATATGTATAAGACAAAGATAACATGAAATTGGTAGTAAACATGACATATGCACGCATGCTCTTTGAATTACAAAATGGGGGCGTGACCGAAGTAGCTACTTGTCCGTATGGATGTATGTGTGTGTGCGCGCGTGTAAAGATATATGATATATATCTATATATAATACATTATATATCTATATAAAATGAATGTATAATAAAGATAGATTTATACAGTTGGACTATTAGTCGAAAAGAAATAGGCATATTTATATGGTTGGTAGATATAATATGCTCCACTCCTGTACGGTTGATCGAGACTGGCATTCGACACAAGGTTTGTTCATAGGTAGATAGATAGTGGCCCTTCTTCTCCACCTCTACCACCTCTCCATTGCCATCTCTACTACTACTACTACTACACACAATCTCTATATGTTTTGATGATATATAGAGTAGACGACTTATGGTTAAACCGCGTTGGGAAGTGGCCCAGATTACAGAGACTTTGCAGTATCAAGTCCTAACCCGATATCTGTACGGCCGCTAAGCGTTTAAGACTTTTTAATACTTTCATAGGATTTCGTGCAAAACCATCCAGTCAACCAACACCAAACCGGCAGCCAGCCGGCCCTCTCTACACTTTCGGTGTGTGTGTGCCAGACAATTTCAGAATTTTGTTTTGTGACAGTGATTTGTAAGATATTAACGGGTGCCGGGTGCGGATATAACACTTACTCCCCGATCCCGTGACGTAGATTTCGACGGATTTATTTACGTTTTTCCGGTGATTTAATGAGATTTTCCGTTTCAATCCGCGACGAAAGTGGTGTGTTTAACGTGTATCTATACTACTTATATAGACTGTGATATTAGAAGAGATTTGTGATGGAACAGTGCCCACCAATTCCTATGGAACAGGTGTGTTTAACACATATTTTTTAAACAGCTAATTCCATATTTTCTATACTTTTTGAAAAATAATACAGACTGTGATTTATCTATACCTATATCTTTCCGTCGGGAAATTGGTTAGATACCTAATCTATCTATGTCTGCAAGGTCCAAGTTTATAAATTTATTATTTATTATTGTTGTTATTTGGTCTTTCAACTTATCAGTATTTCCTATAGCAACTTAGACCAATGGTAAAGTGCAAATAAAAACCGTAATTTGAAACAATAAGTGTTAGCATACTGTTAAACCAATGTCCAAAGCTCGGGAAATCTGTTGGGATATGTAGAAAAGCAAACGCTAAGTCCAGAAATCCGGGTCGATCTGTTGTCCGCCTCATCGTAAAGCTGACACGACTTTAGCTTAAAACCATGGACCCAAAAGCTACTTCCGTCGGTTCCATTTATCCTTCCTTCCTTCCTTCCATTTCATCCACCACTTTTCATTCATTGTCCTATCCTATGACGATTCACATCCATTCCTCATCCTCATCCTCATCATCAAACATTAAAAACAGTCATATCACATCCTGGTGGTCCTCTCATACCTTTTAGGTCAATTATGGTTGCTAATGATAAATACTTATCAAGTGATTGGAGAGCTTGTCATGGTGGATATCAAATTAGCTTTCATTGGGCAAAAGCGGGTATAGGGGAGGGGCGGGGGGTGGATGGATGGAGGGTGGTTGTGTATCCCAAATAACAGAGACAGCAGACATAGAATGAGAGGGGACGAATGAAAAGCACAGGCTTAGTAGCCGCAAAGCTCTCAGACCGATGCCGCCGACTGCCTCCGTCGCGACGCTCTCTCACTTGATCCGGTCTAAACCTGGCCAAAGCTGTTTTTAAGCTCCATACCTTTTTTCATGGACTTAACCGACTTTTGGTCTTTGTTCACGTCGCACCTGGATTTACTTACGATCTTTTAAGTGATCCAACTTCTGAGTGATTTCGTAACTGATTTGTGCATCTTTTCGGGGATTTTCTGCTATTAATTTTTGGTGGTAGTTTTTCTGTTTTTCGCTTATTTTTTCCATTGTCGCGAACGTTGTACCAGGGATGTTAATAAAGTTCTCTTTTTTACCTTGTTAAATCATTAAAAACTAAAGGTAATTAGTCAATTTGGATGGTGGTATAATTAAGAACAAAGCTTGTAATGGGCGAAAAAGGAATAAGTACTAATTTTTTCAATTTTCTTCCAGTGATTTGCAATGTTTTAAATTATCTACAAAACAAAAAAAGTTCAAAAATAGTGGTGTTAATTCAAATAGAAAAAAGCAAAAATGGAACGAATGGAATCACTATCAGATCCAGCACTGTGTCTACAAGATCTTGTAACAGGTGTAACAACATCATCAGCTAATAATTCAGATATACATGGTGTGCATCATTTACATGATTCTGTTAGTTCGGCAGTTTCTGTTAGTTCAGCAATTACTGGTATTATGAGTGGTGCATCAGCTTCTGTATTGGGTCATCATGTAACAACACATGAACCAACCCATCATCATGGTGTCGTACCACATACACCATCATTACACCATGAACCATTAGAGAAACTTAAACGTGGTGAGTTTTGTCGAATTTATATGAATTTTATTTTGATCAAAAACAAAAAAAAAAAGAAAAACAAATAGTGATATTTAACAATAAATAATACAAATATACTATTGAGAATGAAAAAAAATGGAGGGTAATAAAACCTTTGCTCAAACAATTAGACGGCGAAAGTAAAAATATAATAAAAACATCATTTTAAAGTGCCCAATAAATTTCGTAACATTATCTTCAATTTTCTCTGTCTAACAGATATTTATGGATTCTAATTACCGATAAATAATTTATCAATTATCAGATGAAGTTTTATCAGCCCTATAAAATTTATAGGTTACAACAAAAACGGTGATAATAATAATAATTTTATTTTACCTACCTACTAGGTATATTGATACGAAATTGATAGATATAGGTACCTATTAATATAGGTAGAAGAGAATTTTTTGACTAAATCATTATTTTCCATTTTGATTATTATTCTGGCCAGGATTAATTCCAAAATTTCCATTTGTTTACTTTATATTAAATTTAAAAAAAGCGATCCAATAAGTTGTATAAATACGGATTCATTTTTTTTTATGTATTTTTAGGTATTTTTTTTTCAATTTTTAATTACAATTGTCAAAATATTAGTTTGTAATGACAGTAAAATAAAAATGTTACTTTCTGTCGTTGTCGCCGTCGCCGTCGTCGTTGTCGTGAAACGATTTGGCGACGGCCGCCTTTATAATTCGCATTAGGTGGCCATTACCTCGATACCCGGATCATCCGGTATTACCGGTAAGCCTGAAGTTAATGAATCAACCACCTTCACCTCTTCATCTAATATTAAATGTTTATCAATTCATTGATGATTTCCAACCAATTTCCTATAAAATTCGTTTAAAATGAGATTATTGGAATCAAAAATCCTTAAAATAACGAACTACTGAAGCAGATGGATTGTAGAATAATCACCTTTAGATTCAAAAACGTTTATTTTACATCAAAAGAAGTAATGATTATTGGCAAAAATAAAAGTAAAGACTCAACCTTTTCAGGAGTGACCAATTTTAGAAGATGATGAATTATCGAGTTTTTACTTGAATCTGCTCAGTTGCAAAATTTCTCACATTGTCGAGAAAAGGTTCTAAGGTTTCGTAATTAATAAAACATAGGTATCCTTACGTATCAGAGCCGTAACTAAAACATTTAGCGCCTATGATGACAAAATACAAATGATCCGCCATATATTTTCAGAAGATGAAGGGTAAATTAAGAGAATCATCTCCTTACTTTAATTTTTTTTATGTTGATGCGCTTTTGCAGAGGGTGAGGTTCACGATTTTACCCTAATCAGGTCCGCAAACCAATCTTCAGTGCCTATAGAGACCTGTGACTGGGGCCATAGGCTAGTTACGGCTCTGTTACGTACATAAATTATTTAAAAATTTGTTACAATACAACCTTAACTTTTTAAATAGTTTAAAACAAAACGAAAGTCTTAGGAGTGGGTGAGGGAATCCAAGGCAAATTAAATTTCTCTATTTATTTATAACTTGAATATTGTACGATTTATTCGATTTTCCGATTAAACGGGGGGGAGGGGCGTTATTTATTACAAAAAAAAAGTCAGTACTCGTAGCCAAATCATTTTCATACAACACAGAAAAAAAACCAATGACTAATTACGTAAATTATCGATAATCTTGGGTGTAGGTATAATATGTAAAGTATGTAGTGTCAAGCTGTGGTATAATTCTAACAAGTTTAATAGGAAAGAGTAATTTATTATGGTTGTGTAGAGTGAAATTCACAGGAATTCAAAAGTTTTTTTAAATTCTCGTACCATTTGCCATCTGTTTCGTTGGGCCATACTTCCATTTCCAATTCTATCACATTCTAGTGTGTGTCTATCTATTATAATATGTGAGAAATTCATTCACAATCGGTGATACTTCTATCATTTTAGTAAACATCCATAACATAGGTACCATGATAACATCGGTTAACGTATAGGTGTTACTTTTGTTATCTAAATGCATTTTATCTAAATTTATTTTTGAAAATATCGACAAATTTCAATGTTGCTAATAACGTAACAACAGCCACAAAACAGAAAAAAAAACTATGTAGGCATACAGTAGAACCCGCTTAAGTGCAAACGAATGTGGCACAAATTTCTGTTGTGCAGTGTGGGTTCTACTGTATTTGTCAATGCCCTTAATCTTATACATATTTCCATAATGGAAAATCCGTTTTTTTCTATGTTGTTTTGTTTTATTTTATTCTATACATTGACCTGGTGATACTGATAAAGGAACAAAATACTAAACTTTTACAACAATCGCACTTCTACTACCATACTGCACAGCCCTTGCTTTATCACAGGATTCTAATGCCATTCGGAATTCACTCGCATATGGAGCTAGGTTATCCTCAAGATAATCCCCACTTCCTTATCCGTATTACTTTGTAGTTACTATTCTTTATTTTTGTTTTTTTCTGCTCTGAATTGATAGAAATTTTAGATTTTGCACTAATTTTATTATATAGAAGAAAAAGTGAAATAAATCTGAAAATTCTAATAGTATGTTGTATGTTCCAATGAATAATTATTATATTGTATTAAGAATAGAATGTTATTAAATGTGTATCGACAGATGTTGACTTATTTTGTGTTTGATAATACAATAGAGAAAATTGAGAAAGGGGTTGACCGCACACACAACTATTAACTCCTATACGAAAATTAATGGTGAAGAGGGGCTATTTTATTATAAAGCATGTGCTATACAAACAATGATTAAATAAAAGCTCGCACTGTATCATGTAGGTACATACTATATATATTTAAATGAGAACACAAGAGAAAGGGTGCTGCATTTTTTTTTCACATTATATCTGTGTCGATTTTCTAAGATTTTGACGAAAATCTATGCTTCATATAAATTTTTAACGTCAACCAAATCCAATCCGGATGTACTATATGTATATATATGGTGTGAAATACGATACTTTTTTCTCAAAACCTTAAAATTTAGCATTTTTTTGCTTATTTGGTCATAAATCGTGATACTAACAGACAAATTTGACACGAAATATTGAGATAAATTTCATAAATGGAAAAACCAATCGACGAAATATTAGATACAGACTGAATTAGACGAAGAATATCAATACCAATAATAATAATAATAATAATAATAATAATAATAATAATTATAATAATAATAATTATTATAATATACATATCTAGGTACATTTGTAAATGTATAATAGGTAGACCTATATGTAGTATGTGCCGCCAAACTTTATATTATATAGGTATATTAAGATGACAATGTTTTGAAGGCGTGACAAGAAATTTGCCAAGCATTAATTCCTCTTAGATTGAGCTTACAAGAGTAATACTTTGGATTAAAGGGATCATTAAAATTATGCTTGGGAATTATGGGTATAAAACTTGATAGCGCATCGAAGATTATCCTGGATCAGCTTGTTTTAAGAAAGAGCTTTTGATTTATACTTTTCTTTTATACCTGCTATCTGTGTTTTTATGTGTGAACCCGGCATATTGATATACCTCCTCGTCTAGCTAAGACAAAAAATTGAAAATTCTAATTGTAACAAGTATGAATTTAGAGTAGTAGAGTCATGGTAGTAGATTCATACGATATGTATGCATGGGAATTTGACCAAGTGTCGATATATGGGTGCAGGGTTATGACAGACAAACCTTCCCTTCTACATTTTTCTTTCTTTCTTTTTTTGGAGGGAGGGGTAGATTAGCGAATTATTCCAACTGAATGACGCTATTATAACATCCTCCCTCTTACAATATCAAGATCGACCATATTCATTCATCAATACATTTAAAAAATTCAACACTGAACAATATTTGATTGATCGACATGAACTTATAAAAGAGCCATCAATGTGTTGTTGTATTTTCGAACACGCATGAATTAGTTGCGAAAAGGGAAATTAATAGCAATTTTGTTCCTAATTAATTATTATTATTATTACGACAAGGGTGTTATGAATAACCTTTAATTAACTGTCTATTCTATAATTTTAAGTTATGCAAAATGTAAAAATCTGTCGTTCTTTTTTTATATTTTTTGAGCGTTATATTTCTCTCCGTTGTGTGAGTTACAGTCAGCTTTTTTAAAACACTAATAACATCACGTTTTCTACTAGACGTCTAAAGGCACACCTGATACCATTTTCCAGATTTAGATTTTCAAAAAGGGGTGGTGATAGTGGTGGTTGATTGCAGTTTCTGTATAGTAAATGGGATGATGAGGAGGAGAAGGATGGTAGGGAATTGATTCCCGACGTCAGTCTCGCGACACGTCGTCCACTAAGCCCTTAATCTGGCCTTCCTCTTTCGGATTTTAGGAAGTCATTTATCAGTCACATATTATAGAACCGCCAGGTGGCACGCCCATAAACAACTATACTACCATATAGATACCCGAACACTTTTGTCTATATAATGCCACTAAAATCTCTGTTGTAGAGGATTATACCAGAAGATTAGCCATTTGTTTACTATATACATATAGGTACATTCACTTACATATGTAAGTATATCTACCTATGTTTAGGTAGATATTTAGTGACATTTTTCAATGGGTAGATATTCCAAATTATTTCATATTAAAATGAACATGAGTGATAACGTTGGTCACAAATTATATGATAATTGTTACATTTCTATAGCAATTATTATGAATATCAATACTTTTCAAACATCTAATTTGTTGTAAAAACCATTAAATTTACACCTGTACACACGAGTTGGTCTATTGTTATGGTTATTTGTTCTTATAAATTTTATTAGAGTACCTACATGCTTTTCCTTCATCATCATCATCAACATCATGATCATCAAATAATACTTGAATATTTGCTTTTTTTTTGTTAACTAAATATTGTACAATTACAAACGGACATTTGTTTCTAAAACTTGTACAAATATTTTTATTTGTACAAGTTTTAATATAACAACCCAAATTTTTTTGTTGTATTTCTTTTGCTCTATCTCCTTCGTCATTATTATTATTTAAATTAACAATTTGAATATTTACTTTTCAATACATTTACGTCTATACGTGTTATAATCAAATAATTTAGATATTTCGCAATTTTTACCAACAAATTGTAGGATAAGGTAAGAAACATGCATGTATATGTGTTAAATCACATATTTAACCATAGGCGACTAGTTATTTATAAACCGTATAGATAAAAACATTTAATTAAACATTCATGTTAAATTTACTTTTTCCAGTTTTTTTGTTTCGTTTCTTTACCTATTTTATGAGAAATTTGTCGTGGTTGGCGCCAACATTTTTTTTACGTTTCTATAACGCCAAGTAAGACTCAACTTTCAAAAGGGCAATAAGTAAACTTGAAATGACTTTATTAAAGTAAACACGGTCGCTTTTACTTAAAACTTTTAAAGTTTCCAATAATATCGCGGCAAATAGAATTGAATAATTTGTCAAAAAATTCCAATTACCGGTTAATAGTTTTCTAATCGAGATAGTTTTTGGAATAATGTGTCGTTAACTAGCCCAAATTATCTTGCCATCCTTATTTCTGTAAAATCATCAAAGCGTTATTTTATTAACACGTTACAAAATCGATTAATTTTCTCTGTTGACACCCATTATATCTGTCTGTCGCTCTCCTTTTCTCACTTAAATTAGACATTGCAATGAAAAGTTAAATAGAAAATATGTCGAAAATTGTGGTTATCAGTTCAGCTATTTGTGTGTGTGTGTGTGTGTGTGTGTGTGTGTTTGCCATAAATCATGCTCGTAAAACCGTCAGCAAACAGAAGGTAGTCGATGTATCTTCCTCTCTCCACCCATATGTGTTGTTAACTTTGGAACGTTTAGGAAAAACTCATCGTCGTCGTTGTCTCCTAGTCGTACATACAACGAGATGACAACCATCCCTACTAGTTAACACCACCAATTAGTATGGGTTGGGATTTGGTCGACTTTGAAAAATTACTTCACATAAAAATTCAAATAAAACACTAAATAATCATGTTGTTAGTCAGTTGTAGCTGTAATAGTGGCAGTCAAACAAAAAAACCACACACACATTCACTTGCTGGTCCAATTCCAGACAACCAAAAATAGATCAGGCCCAATTTGTATTATTGTTATTATTACTAATATTAATTACAATATGTTATAATTTTGTATGACTTGTGTGTGAGAAACAGCGAGCAATTGAATATTAATATTGCAGTTTGGGCCGAGACTGGAGATTTTCGAGATGCTCATTCTGGTGGAATGTCTGGAACAGCCACTATGGACCATCCACAATTGACATTTCCTACAGCTGCTAGAAGTCGAACACGAGACCGAAAAGGTAACTTTTAGACATGTTAACTATTTTAACAACAACAACAACAATAAAAAACAAATTAAAAGAAATAAAAAAGAGGAAAATAAATTGTATTAGATTTAACTTTTAATAGTTGAGATTATTTTTGAATCCTGCTAGCTTAACATTTATAGTTTCAACAGGATTTATTATTGAAACCTAAAAGAAATTATACAAGTTGGTCAAAAATAAATTTTCCTAAAACACGTACAACGAGACGATTTTTCTTTTTGGTTTTTTATTTTGTTTTTGTTTTTGGTTTAGTGGTCTCTATCTATAGGTATATCTACTAGATGATATACATATTTTATCATGATAATAATTTTCTCGATACATACTGTTGTTATCAGTTAGTCGAAATTTTGATATACCTACCTAGGTATAGAGTCATCATCATCATCCATCACGTACATTATTTGATAAAATATTGTTATTAGATATTTTAAATGGTCGACTGTAGTATATAATATTTGACAGGTGAAGATGTCGGCAAAAAGCCAATCGCAAAGCTGTCAATAACGGATATGATTGATGGGAGGCGGTACGAATTCAAAGAGAAAGTTTATTTTATTTTATTTTATATTTTTCCCAACTTTATATACCTATCTCTTAACAGTTCCATCTCTAGATGTTCTTATCATAAAAAATATTGACAATCAAATATAGTCTCGCTCTTTTTCTTACGAGACAAAAAAAGGAGAGAGACTATTGATTGAATGCTCTCTGTTCGAGATGGCATCTTTTAGCATAGAAAACGTTATGAAAATTGATGTGAATTTTATAAAGACATTTTCCTTTCATGAAAAACCAACAAAAAAAAATCCGGCGTGTATGCGCCTATTTGAAGATGGATTCGTTCAAAAAAGATCAAATGAACAATTACAATAATAGGGGTGACAACTAGAGTATGCGTCTATGCATAACTTTAATAATCAATATGTGAGAAATTGTCGAAAAACTTGGTTAAATTAATCAATTGATCGTTATCTATAATCTATATCTTGTCCTAAAATCTAGATAATCGTTGTAAAATTATTGATTTACATCATTCGACAAAAATTTCAATTATTCTTTATACTTCACCTACAAGTAATATTTTTCTATAGACATTTCCCGATAAAATCCCGTTTAAAAATATCATTATCTATACCCTTTCTGTCGTATGGATAAGTATTCAAGCATGAAATTTGATGAACTCAGTTTTTCCGCACCCTCTGTCGTTCTTGTCATCACACCACCACCACCACCACCACCACCGATCGTTCGCTATGGTGAACGGAAAAGAAGCAAAAATAATTGCAAAATCTTCCGATCAGATTTTCTGGCACTTTTCAGGGCTTAGCGGCTGAATTTTTAATCAGTTTCTCAAACAGGAACCGATTTTTAGATTGCATGTAGTTAGATGGATAGATGGATGGATGGATGGATATTTCTCTACTTTATTAAAAAAATAAAAAACAACCAACCAACCAGTTCAAACCCTTCAATTTTTCAGTTTATTTAAGGTTAAGTAAGGATAGATTATAAATTATTTTATCAAATTATAAATCACGTACTTGTAATAAAAAATTTGTTATTCTAATATATTGATGGATTAAGTGTGAAAACAAATCGGGAAACAGGAGGAGGGAAAAAACTTTTTTTATAGAAGAATGGCAATGAAAATTCATTACCTGAAAAACGAAAGGGTGCATTTTCATTTAATATACAGAAGATAAGATGAGAATTTTATAATTTTGGGAATATAATGTACACGTTTTGTTTTGAATCCTTTCACATGCCGGATTTAGTTCATTTCTCTGTAAGGGTGCAAATAGACGAAGAAACTTTTCTCTCCCAACCCTTCCCCTTTCTTTTGCAACAAATGAAGAGATAGATACAACCTCTCGCTCTAAAAAATAGAGAGGAAACTGTCATTTGGCTCGTGTTTAGCACAAGAAGGAGATAGTTATGTGAGAAAAGTCTTTCTCCGTCTATCCGCACCCTTATTTGCCAAAAAGAAAATAAGCTTCCTCTAATTTAGCCAAAGGGTAAAATGTTATTATTGTCCTTTCCAGCTAGTCGATCATTATCTGATCCAATCAAAACTGAATCGGGTGTCGGTGTAGATTCAACTGATGGTGATGATGGTAAAAATGACAAGAAAACGAAAAGGCAACGTCGACAAAGGACACACTTTACTAGTCAACAATTACAAGAATTGGAAGCAACATTTGCTAGGAATCGATATCCTGATATGAGTACACGAGAAGAAATTGCCATGTGGACGAATTTAACAGAAGCACGAGTTAGGGTAAGTTTGTAAAAATTAAAAATATGAATAATTTTCTATCTTGTTACTATTTGGTCCTGAAACGAGAACATTTTGGGGGGTGGGGGGCATTTCTAACGGTTCAAATATTGTGATATATTGTTGTCGATTTTTCAAAGTCTCTGTATGTTTATTCAGGTATTGTGTGTTCTAAGAACGACGGCATATAAGAAAGAAGAACACAGATGAAACATGTGTAAACATGTGTTTTACAACAGATAACTGGTGGTTAGTTATAGTTTTCTCACTCCCCTCTTCTTCAACGTTAGTTTTATGTGATTCTTTATACATAAAACTACAAATTTAATGGCAATTCTTTTTTGAAGACTCATTTTTTTAGTCTGCTGAAATTCTGTTTAAATACCCTAATTAGTAAATCGCTAAACAGATAGTGACGAACACAGGTTGGGACCTCTCGTATTGATCCAGGGGATGCTAGCAGATACCCTGATGCCGTTTAAATTCAGAGATTTACTCGCGCCACCGCAACATCCTGTTTATTTACTAGCATTTAGTTAAAGTGTATCTTTAATAAAAATAAAACGGCAATCTACCTATTATTTGCTTTAGAAATTTGATTTGATTGCATCAATATCCTAGCAGGCACCGAAAAAATCTCTGTTTTAACTCTAATTATAATTATCATTTATGTCGGCAATTTTCTAACAAAATTAATTAAGTGTAACAGTAGTAGGATACACTTGACATGTCAACATATAACAGAAATTATAGGGTGTTTGGTTTTTGTAAAAAAAAAATGGAAGAGAAACAATTCGAGTGGCGGCAAACTATTGAAGATAGTACCGAAAGAGATTTGATCTTTTTCCCAGTGCCGGACTGGACAGTGAGTTTTTGGGGGGCAAATAGAGTTTGAGGGGCTACCGATAATCCAAAGATTATTTTAAAAAATCAAAAGTCGTCGTGTGATTTAAGAACTTACCCTTTCGATGACACCCTTTCAGCTGGAGCTCTCCGACAAGGTTGTGCAGTACCTCAACGCTGATCATCGATGGTGGATGGCAGTAGTCCATTTAGAAAACACTTCATATTTTAAACACTTCACATTGATAACTTTTACGATTTATTATTAGTCGTCATTTCACTCCCGCACTAACACTGATTGACTCATCACAACACACACTATGTTCAAGACACTGACTATTTTAATTAAATTAATAGATTTGAAAATTTTTAATGTTGACTCGTCGATGTTTTAAAGTCAACTGATTAGAAAACTTGTAAAAACAAAAGACATTATACAACATTATTTTGTATGTATCGTTGTTATCAAACACCAAAAACTTGTCTGTTATTCGTGTTTTGTACGTAAAGTTTTAACACGATGTAACATCTATGTAATCAGTGCCGAACTGGACAGGGGATATGGGGAGATTTCCGCCGGGGCCAATGAGTTTTTGGGGGCTAAATAGCGTTTGATAGGCCACCAGGATTTTTTTTCTTGATCATCAGTTGAAGTGATACTCTCTTTTCTTATAAATTCCCCCGAGTGCAAGGTAAGCCAGTCCGGTCCTGTTTTTCCCTAATTAGAAATTCTAGAGAAACTTCAAGTTTTATTCGGTTAATTACATCTAAATATGTGTAGGTGTACATATATGTAGGAGGTATGTTATGTACATAATGTATGAAGAGAATAATTGTCGGTTTCAATATTGGTTTTGGAAATACAAGTACATACAAATAACAATAGACAAGGGCATCTATCTCAGTTTATCGGTCTAGTTTATTAATGAGATATAACGTTTTGGGCAGTTGAGTGATATAGTAGTGCAGTAACTCAATAGGGGCCAACTAGCCAGGTACACACAAAGCCTGAACGGGTACGGTAATCCTTGCATGATTAACACCATAAATCTGCCATGGATTAACGCGATCACCATCGCGGACTGGGTATGTATACTTGATATGAACTATTGCCTGTATCACTGGTGTATAATGGATGTATATGTACCTGTATATGTGAATATGTAGTATGCCTCTATTTCTACCTTGGATAATAATATCCTCTTGTGTGCATGTGGTGTAAATTTTGTTACAATACAAAATCGCCCCCCATTCAGGATATCAGTTTAAACAATACGTCGTACTCAATCATCATATAGATATAGTTTTGTGATTTATGATCCAGTATGGTTGTTATTAAAACAAAATAATCATATCTATAATGAAAAATAAAAAAAAGAAATCATTCCATTTATTCCTGATTTGCTGCGCTTTTTCTTTTATGTGTGTGTGTTGGAAAAATCAACGTGTGCCAAATAACCGCACTTCATTAAAAATAAATTCCAGTGAAGAGCGTACGGCCGTTAACGAAGGCCGCCCGGATCTACAAGGATTTCCCGGATCTAGAAAGCAACGGCGCAGCATATTCTCTCTTCGTACTTTTAGAATGTGCGCTTCAAGCTAATATGCTTGCTTCCTTCTAACAAATCATATCCTACCTAATGGAATCTTATTTTCTTTTCTTTTAATTAAAAAAATTATTCAATAAGAATAGAAAAAGATTGTAATCTTTCTGTTTCTTGTATTATCGATCGATACGTACATATGTAGATTTTCTCTTTTTAATAGAGAAACGTTTATAATTAAATGCTATCGGATATATGTTGTATATACATATAATGCTGTTTCCCTCTTGACAGTAAACGTGTGGTAAATCAGCCTGAAAAGTGATTTACGAACGTTAAACGTAAGCCGGAATGACTACATAAACGACGACGACGCAATGCATACGGGTCCGGAATTTCCGGCCTTTACATATATGGTTTGTCCACCACTCATTCTATCTCTATCTTTCGCTGATATAGTCGCCAATGTTATATTGTTCACTATAGGGAGTCGCAATATATGTGCACCCCTACTGGGAGCTCATTCATATGACTTGTTAATAAGACCTCCATGTGATTGTTCAATTATAACACCCTTGCTGCACTATGTTATTGTTTCCTTTATTGGTATTTTCAACGGTAGCTAGTTGGTTGGTTGGTTGGTTAGTTAGTTGGCTAACTATTTGGATGGTGTATCCATAAATTTAAACGAAAATTATTCGAATTATGGTACCAATGAAACATTTTAATTATTATTGGTCACCATTATTACAATTCCCATTCAAAATTTCATTATTTTAAAAACAATTTTCTACACCGCAAATAAGTCTTGTCAGTCAGCATTTGGGCAATATTTCGCCCATTTCGTTTGTGAATGAAGAAATAAGAGAAACAGGTCCCTTTGTTTTGCGTGTGTATGTGTGTGCGTTATTGTTCAGTTTGAGATATCCGTTCTACTATTACTTTCCACTCTCTTTCTCCCCCATCTAAACATAACTTCGCGCCGTCGCGGCCAATCGCACCCCTCGTCGATCTTCATTCCAACCGCCGCAATTAGATGGGTCGTTGGCCACGGTTCGTCGGGGGCGGTTGGGTTTGTTCTTCTCTCTCCCCCAACACACACACACACACACACACA
>JAZBHA010000200.1:0-13217 GCA_037464855.1 Iselma pallidipennis | reverse complement strand
TTTAACAATTATAGGTGTAATTCACTTGAAATATACATTTCTTTTATGAATATCTAGTCACCACTAAATGATTCATTCTAGGTTTTTATTTACGTTTTTTTTTATTTTGAAATTCTTGTATACTGAAAGTCCACTAGATAACAGATGGCGCAGTATTACAGATATCTTTTAGATTGACTTGATCCAACCTCAAACAAAATCAAATGTTGTGCACAGAGTTCAATGACGAGGACAAAAATTCTCCTATAATTATCTGTAGGAAATAAGAAGAATTTTGGTAAATTGTTCCATTGTCCGTTTCCAAATTTTTGTGCAGGTTTCTTTTATAGGTGCTTTCGAAGTAGTATTTCTACTATATAATAGATGGCGAAGCATTACAGATAGCTTTTAAATCGATAGAGTAGATCTAACCTCAAAATCAAAAATTGAAAAAAACGACGCCAGACGTCAGGTTGTGATTTCCATTTTACGTTTTAAAACATTTTTGTGTTTTTTTAAAAATCTGTTCGATAATAATTATTAATATGGGAATATTTGCTGCATTAAGCAGATTCCCATAAAGAATGGAAATGGAAAAGGAAAAATTGTATTATTTGGAATAATAATATAATTGAATGGTAGTCCGACATAACCTCAATTGTTGAAGATCAGGTAATTTCTTGTTCTATTTGTTTTTAATAAATTTTAATATAATAACAAGAATTTTCGTAAATTCTAAGGAGACGGTACGGTACACACAGTATGAGTGTCCACCCATCAGATATTGTGCAATGCAATCGTTCATAACTGTTCCCCTTAGGGGAAGGATGATTATAGTCCTGAATAGTTGGACAATTTATTTATAGTAATTTAGTTTGTGGTGAATATTTTTGGTGCTGGGCTAACAATTTCATATTCCTTTATGTTGTCCTTTAGGTTTTTTTTTAATTTTCATTTATCTTGACCTTAACCACAGTAATTGATAACATCTATCAGCAATTCACAATGTCTTTAGTATTTTTTAAAATTTTCAATTGGTATAGGTCAGGTGACCGGAAGTTCATCACCTGAGTCCGGCGCAATGGTTCAGAGGTCAAATTCCACCGGACATGGGCTTCCTTCATTCTGATTTCTTAAAGTCGTGTGGTGAGAAGTGATGGAGGTGAATGGAATCGAGAAATTTTCAATCTAAGATCATCTTTAAAATTGTTGCTGGTTTTCATTGTTGAAATTGAAAATTGGACGTATCTTGAAACGTCGATTTTGTTTGTGAGCCAGTATTTTAATGAATAATGGTTGGATTGGATTGAATTGGATTATTATTAACAACCACCACCACCACCACATGTGTTCACCACATTTTTATTTCTGTTAACATTATTTACACGATTACGAACTCTCCAATTCAGGTAAATTATCTATTCTTTATTTATTTTATGTTGATCGTATCATTTCTGTTAAGAAAATTAATGTTTTAGTAATTCTTATTGTTAATAGAAACACACTGTTTTTATTATCAGAACGTTTAATCATCATCAATTACAGTAAAACCCGGTTATAACGTACATGGTTTATAACGTACACTCGGTTATAAAGTACTCAACTGGAGGGTCCCTGCAAACTCCCATAAGTTACAATGGAAATTTTTTCTGTTATAGTGTACTCGTTTATAACGTACAACCCGGTTATAAAGTACCAAAATGTATTTTTTCTCCACCTTTATAACGTACTGCTTCCAAGAAATTGTACATATCGAATTACAACAAATAATTACAAAATATTCTTATCGCATTTTTTCAATTCTTTTGTAATTTAACATGGAAATTTGTCTCTAAGGTTACATTCTGTATTTGTCTTCAGTATTATTTTAGCTTGTGCCTCGTTAATGTTTATCAATCGTTATACAAAATGTCGGGAAAAGGCATTCGGAAGACAATTTCGATTGAAGAAAAATGTGATATTATTAAAAATATAGAAAACGGTGTATCCCAAGCAAATGTCGCACGTGAAAAGAACTTACCGTGCAAATTTTTATAACGTACACTCGGATATAACGTACCAGATAGGACGGTCCCCTCAAGTACGTTATAAAGGAGTTATACTGTACTTATTTTTCGTTACTAACTACAAAACAGAGTCCATATTTATGAGCCCTACTCCTACTTCTTCCCTATTTCTTTCAGTGAATTCACAATTATTAATTTGTTTATGAACTATTTTAGGGTTCTACCAATGCTTTCGATATTTGTGATTCTGCTGGATCCACCATCCCATTTCACTTACTATCATCATTGGTTAAAGTGACTATCAACCATGGATTATTTTGGTGGCCGGAAGCAATCATCCAGGACTCCATCGACATTCAAGATAAGTGAATCTATCACAAAATTATACAATTTATTTACGTATACAGTAGAAATCAGATATAATTACATTCGACTTATACATATAATGTTATCACTACTACTTTTTATTGTTAGATATCTTGAATATAAATTGAATTCTACTGTATACATTTTAAATTATAAACGTTATTCGGATTACTTCAATCAATATTGTCGCGCATTATTAATTATAAGAAAACTGTAAAACTCCCTCATAATCATTCAATCGTGCAAATTTCAATTACCAATTGATCCAAAGTTAAATGAAAAGTATTTGTATTTGGATGAAATTAGATTAAAATCTTATTTGCTTTCTGAATTATAACCAGCAGAACGGATCGTGCACTTCGTTATACAGGATATTGTGCTGACTGATGTTTGTTTGACAAATTTATTTCATTTCATTATGATTTGTCTCTGTCTTCCTGTAGTTGACTGATACGTTGCTCAAAGTTTCGAGCTTTCCTCTTTCAAAATATGCAACACCTGACCTAACGGTTTTTTTTGGGGTGTAGTGGGCGCCGTAATTGACTCTGCCAAATGACCCCATTGAAACCACCATTGTCGGTACCGTTTATCACATAACATCGATAGTGGTGTTGCCATATCTCGTATTATCACGAATAATCACCAATTACGATCCTACATTCTCCGTTGCAGAGATTAGGTGTTCGGATCTTTTTCTTCCTCGACAAAACTATACTTTTTCATTTTGTACTTTTAGTACACTGTTTTTCACAGTCACTGAGTCACTAATTGTAAGTTACATAAACGTTGTTTTTGATGAATCTCATAGACCTTGCTACCCTTACGGGTGTAATGCGTTTGGAGGAGTTGATTTCCTCTATCTTTTCTTACTGTTAGTACTTTTTGAATGGGCCTCGTGCACCCCCCACTTAAATGGAAGAAAATGACGCAATTTTTTTCTACCAGATATTATGGTCTTGAACCGTCTGACTTGAAAGGGCGCTTATACTTCTAACATCTAGAGGGTACCACCAGCACCACCAACAATCCGAAAAATTTTTCCAGATAAGTGAATTAGTGTACATTGTTGAACACTAATAATCAATCTCCTGTCGGTGCCTACTAGATAATCTTAAGTAAATACTTGTTTCCGGAACAATTTAAGAATGACAATTCTACTCACATTAGGCTGGTTAATGTGTAATTAACATAAATCTAATTTAATTAAATAACAATATGCAAAAAAGAAGCGTTAGTAAAAAAACAACTACATATTAATAATTGTTTATTGTTTATAAAAAATGTAGAAACTATGCTATTTAAATAATTTTCACAATAAACATATGTCTGTGTATGATATTTTTTGTATTATTTTAATCATATTTTTGTATAGTATGGTATATATTAAGATGCTTGTGCTTTGTTTTGTACATATAATTAAGATGTATAACACTTATATTTGTGTTTTTTACATCTCTATGATACAAAACAAATCATCAGGAGATCCCAGAGCAAAAAATTTCTCATGGTGGAATTCGAAATACGGGCGGGAAGTCACGTGATAATGTTAGTTCAATTCACTGGTACCACCAACGCTGCTGCGCTCGTGTTGACAAATTTTTCTTAGGGATTGGTGCCTCTCTTTTAGTTTCTCTATGGTGAACAGTTAATAAAAACATGCTGCTCGCCCACTCGAGAGTTGCAGATATGGTTTACAGGCCGCGGTGGTTCTCTTTTCAGTAGATGTTGGTGTGTCAGCCGTGTATGTGCCACTCTCAGTCTATTCATTACAGTCTGGCCTCTTCTATCTATGGTATGGGGAGCCTCTGCATGATGCAGAAGTTGATCTTTTTTTTTAATCCGTGGGCCCCACCCTGCCTATGAACGTGGGACACGGTCTTAAGTACAATTTTTTGTCCCTCCGTCTACTGACCGACCGTACTCCGGGGAATCACCTTGCGGCATAACATCCGGGAGCGGGCTTCTTTCCTCTTCACATTGTTTGCGATAGAGCCTTCTCTCCACCACCTATAAAAAACTTACTTTGCCAATATGATGCTGATGGTAATGGTGATGGCGATCTTGATGATGCACCGAATGCCAGTCGTGTGCCCCCCTTTATTTATTGCGGAGTGCCTCGCGTTTTTGATATTTTTTTCCAAATTTTCAATTTTTTCCCTTAGGAAATGATTTTCATATACAACCAATAGTTTTTTGTCTTTGGCAAAATTCTACAACTGATATTTCAGCAAAAATTTAATAACAGTACACCCATGGACAGTTGCCAGATGGTTTGTTTGTGATTCCTTTCCGTTTTTAATATCTTCCACACATAGGACAAACATAATCACTTGTGTCTGTAAATAAAAATTCCGGCCCTGATTATTCGCATTCTCGATTGCGCTTTCAAATGGTTTTTACATCTTTGATTTGCGCTGCAAATTTTAAGCTATAAGACTTTCTGTAAGACATTTTTCAGCTGCTGATATGTTAACGAACATTAAGTTCGTGAATTACTACCTAGACAGGGTTTCAACAAATATGTCAGTTTGGATTCACGGTATGGAATATGTTGATCCCCATTGTATAATGCCTTTATAACTGAAGACCTTATCAAACTTGAATTTTTGACTACAATCCTTATTAGTACTTGTATTACCATTTCCACTACATTTTTGTATTTGCAATCCATTATCCAACGAATAATGGATTGCACATAATCGATTCTGCTCATTTTCCAGGACAGGCCGTATACGGCAGAATACGCGAAAATTTCCTTTGAAATTTTGTAGTTCGTTATGTAATTGTCGTCGTATATCCTCGCTTTGGAGCAGTAATTCTTCTAATTCTGTTACTCTTGCAGTTAATTGTCGGTCAATTTCTGCATTTTCGACGGTTTTCCACTCTTCTGTAAAAATTTGAAGCAGTCATTGAGAACTGCTAGTTTTTAGGGGAAAAAACTCAACTCACCTTCAATTTTCCGTAATTTTAACGTGGGGACGGCCTCGTCCTTCAGCAAACGCCGTCTCGTTACATCTTTACGAAAAGCGTTCTTCTCGAAATGTTCCGAGCACACCATAGTATGTCTACTGACCGGTTTTGTGATATTACATGATTTGATCCATTTTTCTTTCACTACTTTATCATTTGGAAAATGTAAATAACTTACACCATTTGGTTTTTTCGAATTACAGTAGAATCTCACTAACGTGAACATGCGCTACTATGAGCATCTCGTTAGTGTGAACGCTAAATATTTCAATTTTAACCCGATAATGTGAACAGCGCATAATTCGATAATGTGAACTATTTCTTCTAGCTACTACTACTCTTCAATTCTGTGGGTTTCACTGGATTTTATGGCTAACCTACAATTCTTAGTGCCTTTTTTCTAGTAACCCTTTGTGAAATCGTTGTTTAATGAATGATATAAACACATATTTAACTTTTTTTATTCACTCGCTAACATGAACAAATTCGATACTGTGAAAACCCTTGGTTTTTTTTTGTTCACGGTTTCGAGATTCTACTGTATTTTCACACACGGGAACTGCACATAAATCAAAAATAAGCTGAAAAGAATACGATTAACAAAGAATTATTGGATGATTTTAGTTAATTTTCTTTTTTTAACTCTCTTACAATTAGTGTCTTCAATATGAGTGTTTTGTCTTTTTCTTCCATTAATCGATTTTATGTTTAAGAAGTTCATCCTACTTATGGTTCGTAATTTACAAAAAGCCACAATAATTTCAATTAGCATCTTGTTGTCACGTTTTTTTATCTTTTTTGCTAGTCGTGAAACAATTCCTTTGCCGTCTCTAAATCTATCTCCATGGAATATTTCAAAATATAAGTTCCATTTCTGTTATTGCAACCGTAGACTCTACATCTACGATCAGGCATGTTTTCGAACTGATTAATTAATTGATTAAAATTAATAACAATTATATATTACGAAATTATAACTTAGTATTTACATACCTTAATTTTTGAATGTAACTTTATTATAATAGGATTATTTATAATTAAACACACTGGCGCGCCAACCATACTTGCCGCCCGGGTGCAAACACTAGATTGCCGCCCCAAAAAAAATCAAAATTATGGAGCTGTTACACGTGACATGACTGAAAAAACTATACCTTTTCGTTCTCTTGTTTCACCCCCTTGTACCGCTGGTAAAACTCATCAAAAGAATCGTCGTCATTCATCGACATATTTCTGAAATAAATAAAAAGTGATAAAAAAATGTTTTTATTAAGTACATAATTTTTTCTTAATTTTCCACTTTTTCTCTCAAAAAGTTATTGTCGTCAACAACCAACTGAAGTTCAAAAAGTATTCATACACTACAAGTAAATATATTTTAAGTTGTTAATTATTATTCTGTGGGGGTAACCCTTTTATTTCAATTACTGCCTGCAGGCGCCGTGACATTGCACTACGTTTGATGTTCTATTTTCCCCATTCTTGTCCCATTCTTCGTGTAGTTTCAATTGCACGTCTGTTTTATTTCTAATCTCCAGTTTTGAAATATTAGTTTTCAATTTATACCACAAGTGTTCTATGGGGTTGATATCTTGTGATTGAGGTGGGATTTGAACCAAATAGGTTGAAAATACCATTTATCAACAAAAATAACTCGTTTCCAAAAAAACAGTGAGCTCATTTAAATATTGTTTCGCAAATTCCAAGCTCTTCTTTCTATTTACTGCGCTTATAAAGGGTTTTCTTCTGGCAACTTGGGACTAATTACATTACGTAAGCGCGTCTTTGTTGTACTTCGTCGTTGTAGTGCTGGTTTTATTACTTTCTTGTTGTGTTTAAAATCAAATATTGTATGATTAGTACAAATTATTTATAAATAATAGAAAGGGGGAAAAAATTCTTTTTCTTGCCTAACAACCTGTTGCCGTTGGCAGCATTCGACAATGGAATCGTTCATACTCATATATTTTTTTAATTTTTTCGTTTTCTTGGATTGATTTTTGCCTGTTGCAAAATTCCACCAATGAATCATTGGTAATCTTTTTGTTTTTAATCTCCTCCGCCCATGAACGTGGAAAATGGACTTAAGTACCATTTTTTGGCTACTTCCCTTTGTGGCATCATGAGTCACTTGCTCCATTTTAACAAAAATTTATTGAATCATTTTTATTGAATTTCGTCGGTTAAACTGCAAAACCTACCTAACTCATTTTCTAGAATTTTTTACAGGACAATAAAAAAACTATCTTATAAAAATGAAATGAATTTCTTTCGTAATATAAAAAACAAAATCGAACAATTTCGAGTTAAGAGGTTTTGCAGTTTAACCGACGATTTATTCAACATATTAGAATAAAAAACTAGAAAACTAGGAATGAAACACTTTTAAATATATACTTACTTTGATAAGATGCCGATGCCGATGTTGATAGCGATGGCGATGTCCACCATTGGTATTGGTAGGTTCAAGTCCACCATCCCTCTTTTATCCTTCATCTATAATAAAATCAAATCATATATTATTATATTGATATTTTTATATTTTTCAAAAGAAATAATCTATTCTCACCTGTGCCGCGCAAAATTCGCTGCAATTTTTTATTGCAGCGAATAAATTTTCTGCTTTGAAATGGCTTGCAGTAAGTTCTTGTTTCAATATTAATTTTTCATTTTTAATTAAAGTCATATCTTCTAAAAGTTTTTTGTGGTTGATCTTTAACTATAATAAAAAACAAATTAATTAATTATTTATAAAGATGGGAAAAACTATACATACTTGCTCGAGACCATCGTTAGTACAGGCCGGAAGGTCTCGATCCATGAGTCATCACATGTAGGCCTACTTGGGCACAGTCGTTAATGGAAGGTCTACGTAAAAAAATTTAGTTCTATCAAAGTAAATATTTATTAATAAAAAAACTCACAAAAATATGTTGGAAAAATTATTACAAAAATGGAAATGCAAATTCAGTTCACAAATTTATTGTTTATATGTCACATACGTATAATTATAATATAATATTATTTTAATGTTTTTAATTTACGCTTTTTGCTAAGATCAGAAATATCATTATTTAACTTTTTTGCATAATTATTCAATAAAATATTTATCATAATATTCAAACCATGTTGAATTAAATTACTAAAGCTATTTCTACATATACAAAAATCATCAGAAAAAACACTATTTTCATCCAAGGCTTTCATTATGAGGGAAAAGAGTACTTGTTTTTGATTGTTACAATCGATAAATAAATTCTCATATTTTTCTGTGAGTAATAAATTGAAAATTGCCAAACTATGGGCACACACGTTTAATATGACATCGGAAGGATATAGTAAGCCTCCTCTGTCTATAATTTTTAAATACGATGGGTGAATAGAGGATAATTCGTTAACAATTAGATCTTTACTTATCGTTGTAAATTTATGGCATTCCGTGCAACAATTTTTTTTATTTATTCCTCTTGCTACGTATCCCGCTATGAATGTTAAAGCCTGCATTGTGTTTGAATCGAAATCCAGTTTAACTATTTCAAAAGGAAAATCTTGAAAATTTTTTTCTATCATCTCATTGGAACATTCCTCATTGGCATTACTATAAAAATCTTTTAAATAAAAGCTGCCACCTAAACTTGAATTTAAATTAATTAACGAAAGGGTTTTCAATCGACGTTCCGATTCCAAAATTTCTGTTAAAGATACATGATACTGCGCTCCTGACATTTGTCTATATTGTCCAAATCGGCCTTCTAAAGAATCTGTTTGAAATTTTCCTAGGAGTACAAAGGAACAGTTATCAATAGTTGACAACATATACTCACATAAATCTATAAGAGTTTCTGTTGTATGTTTTAAAGCGACAAAGGTATCTAAACTTAATTTTCCAATCCTGGAACGCCTTCCTGAGGCCTGATTTGGGATGTTAATGTCTAAATTATTCCAAGCTTCTAACCAAACGCAGAAATTTTTCAAAAATTCTATTTGTAGTGCAGAAGAGTTGTCAATAGCATTTCTATAATTGTCGTTCAAGTGTAAACCTTTTGTTAAAGATCTCACATTGACAATTTTCCACCAGGTTAATATATTATTAATGAAAATTATTGTCCCATGAGCGTCTATGAAATCAGTATGTTTCTCATCTACTTTAATTTTGATAGCAGCAAGATTTTTTTCATCAAATAGTTTAGAGGCAAGTAAAACATTTTGCCTCTCCAAGTTAGTTGGGAATAATACCTTTCTGTTCAAAGATGGGGCAGATTTTACAAGAGAAAATTGTTCTAACTGATATAGGCGTTTCAAATATTGAATACTAGCAACGACATAATTATTATGATTATGATTTTCAGTTGGTATAAAAAATGTTTGTTTCGTATCTTTTTGATTTAACCAATTATTTCTAACACATTTTAATAAATGCACCGTATCAAATAAAATAAATATTGTCAAATTTTTTAGAAATCCACTGACTAGGAATATGTTGATTATAATTATTAACAAATTGATAAAAAGTGCCGATATTATCAGCTTCATTCACAGCTTCAAGCTTCTCACTGTCAATGTTTTTGATATGTTGTTCTATTTGCTTAGCTCTTTCTTCTGGATTTTTTCGCTGTTTAGGCAATTTTTTGGTGAAATATGAAGGCTGTCCCGGAAATATTGTAGGAAAAGCTTCACTGGTTAAAATAATTTTCTTCCGTTTTGTCGATAAAACTTGTCCATCATCCATATTGTAAGTAATATCTCTGACAACAAATTTTTCCTCAAAATGTTTTATACAAACTGCCGAATATTTGGTAGGTTTGAAATTTTTTCTATTAATTTTTCTTAACCACAAGTCACGTCGTTCGTCGTTTTCGGGAAATTTGAATGTTGTAACACTTCGATTATCGTTGTTTGCATAATTCGAGCGACAAAATGGCACACTACACTTTCTGACCATCTAATTAAATTGACAAACTAATATCAGCTAATCAATAATGAATGATTTTTTTGTTACTTACCGTAATCAGGCACTTGTCACAATCGAAAACTTTTTTTACAGATTTTGAATGAGGAAAAAGTAACAGTGATTATATTTATAAGGTGTTATCAATTTTTCAAGTTATAACGTTTTCTTGTTGTTTTTTCCGATAGGGATAAAAATCTGAATAGAATTTCAACAATATCTTATTTCTACAAATCAACTTATTTATTTGAAATCTAAATTCCAACTAAAAACTAGAACTAAAGACACTTGCTAGTCTAGAAAATATCATATTGCACCCTAGTTGAAAATTTTGTATTGAGAAAACAGAAATTGGAAAACTGTGTGGTGACCAGGAAGTGGACATAATGGGACAGATTATTACAAAGGCTAAACATCTGAAAACAATTCAGGATTTTACATGGGGATAACATAAATTATCATTTAACATGTCTAAAAAAAAAAAACTGCCCAGCTATCATTGCAACAAGGGCAATAATACACATTTTAAGTAGTAGTTCTCATTAAAGACCGTTCAAATGTAGGCCTACATGGTCTGACTAATAAGCGAAATGGAGGGGGGACCTGCCGGCCTGTACTAACGATGGTCTCGTACTTGCTCCAGCTCTTGGCTTGTTATAAAACTCTAGTAAGGAATTATCGTTGTTTCTAAAATAAACAAAAGGTGATAAGGATATAATCTCTGGTGATAAGTGTTTTTTTAATTAATTTAGTTTATAGTATTTGATATAAATAACGACACCGTAACAACTAGCAAGTTTTCTATCATTTGACTTAAACTGTCATTTTGTTTTTGTACCAATTCCAATTTTTTCTTGCGTAGCGCTAACTCTTGTTTCAGCTATAATAAAAGACAAATTAGTAAGTTAATTATGAAAACGGACGTAACTTTACTTTTTGGTATATACCTACTTACTTTTGTAAAATGCTGCTGATGATGCTGCAGATAATGATGATGTTGGTGATGATGCTGCAGATGATGATGATGCTGAGGATGGCGGTGATAATGACAACGGATGTAATGAAAAAGACTGTGGTGGTGGCGCCAAATATTGGCCGCTTGGGTTTTTCTGTAATAAAATCAAATTAGTGGTTTGAAAAAATATCCCTCTTGCTTGTCAAGTTTAGATTCAAAAAAAGTCAGACGCTTGACCAGCACTTGGGATTTTGTAAATGTATTATTAAAAATTACATAAATAATTTAATATTCTGTCCTCAGCTCTGACTGATATTTCATAATGAGCTGTTCTATCATTTGGCAGAAGGTGTCATTTTGTTTTTGTGCCAATTCTAATTTGTCCTTTAGTAGCGCTATTTCTTGTTTTAGCTATAATAAAAGACAAATTAGTAGGTTAATTATGAAAACGGACGTAACTTTACTTTTTGGTTTTCGTTTTTCATACTGCGCTGTTGATCTATTGCCTTTTGGCAGTAAGTACTAAACGAATCTTTCATTTTTATTCTAAAAAAAGTGATAAAAAAGTTATTAAAGAGCCAGCTTAATCACAAGTGTGATGTTTTAATGTGTTATAATACAGTAAGTGCCTTGATGATCCTTTAAGGAACCGATATTTGGCATATCAGCTGTGTATGTCCCACTCTCAGTCTATTCATCACAGTCTGGCCTCTTCGAAATTTGCCCCACCGTCCCCCAATGTATCCCATATGTGTAAAATCAATAACCAACTGAAGTTGGTTATAGAGTTGTTCGTTTCCTTTTTTTACCTATAATTAAACAACAAATTAACAATTTAATTAAAAGGGAAAAAACTATACTTTTTCCAGTGCTTGTTTTATGTTTTGTTGTCTTTGGCAGAATTCAGCAATGGAATCGTTCGTGTTTTTTTTTAATCGATGGGCCCCACCCCGTCCATGAACGTGGGACACTTTAATTCAATCAAAGTACATACTGACTTCAGAATGGCATTCTTGATAATTTTTTGTCAATTTTCCACTTTTTCTCTCAAAAAATGATTGTCGTCAACAACCAACTGAAGTTCAAAAAGTATTCATACACTACAAGTAAATGTATTTCAAGATGTTTATTAATATTCTGTGGTGGTAACCCTTTTGCTTCAATTACTGCCTGCAGTCGCCGTGGCATTCCACTACGTTTGATGTTATATTTTCCCCAATTTTGTCCCTTTCTTGTAGTTTCAATTGCAAGTCTGTTTTATTTCTAATCTCCAGTTTTGAAATATTTGTTTTCAATTTATACCACAAGTGTTCTATGGGGTTGATATCTGGTGATTAAGGTGGGGTTTGAACCAAATAGGTTCAATTTACTTTCATCAACAAAAATAACTCGTTTGAATTTATCCAACATACCTATGTATTAAAATAAACAAGTGGTCCGCGAAATAAAAAACTTATCTCCGCAATATGTCGGCGATTTTGATGTTGATGCTGGTGCCGGTGGTGATGGTGATCTCGACGATGTACCATGGGCATGTACTATGGGCACATGTAGATGTGCTTCTTGTTCATAATCTATAATAAAATCAAATTAAGACTGTTTTATTAAAAAGATTTTATTCAATCAAAGTACTTACTTCCGCATTAATCATTTGCAACGCGTTTTTGGCAATTTTTTGGACATTCTCCAATTTTGTTTTCATGAAGTTATTTTCTTCCACGGTGACGTGGAATCGATTATTAAGCATCTCATAGTCTTTTTTCAACTAGAATTAAAAAACAAATTAGTAATTCAATTATAAAAAAAAAGGAAAAAACTCGACCTAAACTAATTGTGAGATTTTAAAAAAGGACGTTGCCAAAATGAGTGTAAAGACGACTAGGGTGGAACTGTGAATATCCCCTGGGACAGTAGCTCGAGATTTCTTCACTCCCTTTGAAAAAGACGACCGATAAAGATAAATACTTTTTTAGTAATTTTCATGAATTTTATC
>JAZBHA010000199.1:74661-105353 GCA_037464855.1 Iselma pallidipennis | reverse complement strand
CTAGTGACCACACATATACATACATACAACGTTGTGCTTTTGAAAGACAGAATTTATGTGTTGTCAAATTGCTGGAAATCATGCGAACTAAGCATTCGTCCAATGTGTGTGTGAGTGTATGCGGTTTTTCCCGAATAAGCATAAAAACTAGAAATAATATTATATTTAATATTCGAAAAATTGTAATTTTCACGCTCGAAATGTTCCATAATTCAAGCGGCCCCCATAAGTGAATATAGCCATAAATGTGATTCCATAGTTTAGAAAGAAAGAGCTACCAAATTAAAATTGTTAAAATAATAAATACCAATGATATAAAATCGACATTTGTCATTAATTTTACTAAATTTGTGCCCTTTGCGCGACACTTCCAATCCATAAAAACTTATCAAACTCCCGTCTCTGAGATTTGAACGTGACATACAAAACCCCCTTGGTTGGGGCCGCTAAATAAAAAACCGGAGAGATACAGAATGGAAACATTAATCATACATTTGCCCAAAATGATAGTTTCATCAAATCGAAACTAGTTTTATATCCTCTCTCGAAAACCAGTTGTGACTATAATCCATGAGAGAACTTTAAAATTAATAGGGACCCAATCGATTCAAACTAAATTCATATTTTATTTGGGTCAATTTGTTTTGTGGTGCTAAACATAAAGGTTATTTTGACTTGAATTACAGTAGTTGTACAAACCTAATGATTATGTTAAAAGTCCACACAGATCTTTATTTAAAATGATATACGTCTACAAATAAACATGTATGTATGTATATATGTCGTTCTGTATACACATACTCAATATTTCATCTACCTGACATAACAGATAAAGTACACTGTAATAATAACTTTATATATGTAAATATCTAGTCGAATAAAATCGAATAACAACATATAATATTCAACCAGAAATAGTTTATTTTATATAAAAAATTTATGCATGTAATATTTTACGTTATTGCCATCATTCAATTACGGTTCATTGAATATTAAATGGAAATCTATAATACATATTCCTTTTCATTTATTTTCAATTCGCTTATATAGAAAAGTTAACGTATTCTCTTATGTTGGCCAATATCGCTGTTAAAAAAGATAAAAAAGAACTTGTAATACCTATACGAAGCGGCCATGCGGAATACCAAATTTCATGGATATCCAACAATAATCGAAACGATCCACATGCACATAGAGACCAAAACACCGCAATAGCAATTGATGGTTGAATTAAACATTTTACAAAGTGAACGCCTCAGCAATTCTCAATCGAATACTGTTCATTTTTTCCCGATAATTAATAGTTCGCCCGGCGCATCCACCAAAATTGCAGAATACTTGTAATAGGAGTACAATTTTTTTACTTTTTGCTATTGTTATTTTAAGAAAGCTACAATAACGTCTAAACAGAATCGCCTGATAATAACTCTATTTTCTAATTTCTGTTCTAGGTATTGTGGTACAGAGATACGATGCAGTTAGATACAACAGAACGAAGAATAATGGAATCTCGTGGATCTAGACATACACTTGTGATCCGTAAAGTACATCGTTCCGACTTTGGAAATTACACTTGCGTGGCGGATAATCAACTGGGAAAAACAAGAAAGAGCGTCCAATTAACCGGTAAGATTTATCACACACAACACAGCAACCAGCAAAGATAACAGAAGATAAACAACAACAAAGACAAGAAAGCAAAAAAAAACAAAAACACTTTTGTAGACGAAGTAGCAACATTTACAACAACCATACATCAATCTGAAACGACATGGTGCGCTGTACTAGAAATAATTCTCTATAAATAAATACACTGGATTCAAGGAATGAAAAATTGAATTACTTAAATCAAGTTATAATTACTCTGTTGAATTCTAGTCATAAATCAGACAACCAACAAATTTTGTAACTGCCTGGAATCCTTTTAAAACACACTCTTGTTTTTTTTTTTGAACCTGTGGATAACAATAAACCGATTTGGGATTTTTCGTATCTTAAATTCCACGTCTGGTCGTGGTCAATCAAGCTAATGCTGTGACAAGCGGTGAAAGAGTTATTGCACCACCACATAGTTGCGACAAAATTTTCCCAACCTTTATAATCTCTTCGAAGTTACACACACACACATATAGTTGCTTCAAATTGACTGGAATCCCAATAAATTTTCTAGATTCATTTCAAAAATTGCTTCAATCCAATTTAAATCAAACCCGAATATATAAAACCAAAAGGAAATTATATCGATTTTCTTATAATACAGAAAATAATTACATTATTTTCCCCAAGATTTAATAACAATTTTCCTCGAATAAAAATGAATATTTACAACAAGAACCGAAAATAAGCCCCTCCGTGTAAAGGATGTTTTTTTGTTATTATTTCGTGTATATTCATTAACAATATAAACAAGAAATTTATTAATTTCCAGGAAAACCGAATACGGCGAAATTCAGTAGTGCTTCAAAGGGTAACTGGCGTGATAGCTATAATATCACATGGGCAGTAGAATCACTAAGTCCTATAGAAGAATATAAATTACTATTCCGTCGTTTACCTGATAATCCGACAGGATCAGAAGATGGTCATCCACAACCACTCCACCACCAAAGTCAACGAAAATTTATTACTAATCGAGTAAGTTTTTGTTTTGTTCGTCGACTGGGGAGAGTAAGAGGTTTTTTTTACAATGTTTGTGTGTATTGTACAGGAAAATCGAACCGTCTATAATCAGGGCAGTTACAATATGTATGGACGCCAGATTATCGATAGACGGACGGATTGGAGGGATGTTATTCTTCCGGCAACTCCGACACAGTCCCCTGGGGTGCAGTCAATGAGTTATGTGATTAGGGGTTTAGAACCGGGCCAAAATTATGAAGCTAAAGTCCAAGCTAGAAATAAATACGGATGGAGTCCTGTATCGGAAGCTTTCACATTCACCACAACTGACTCAGGTTTGTGTTTACGAAAAAAAAAAAAACTCTTATGAATGGTTAACAGTTGTATACACGAAGTACAGTGCACTCTCGATTATTCGGGTATTAGATGCAATGCACATTTTTACCTTTGAGCACGTTATTCTTCTCTTCCTTCATTATTAACTATTAGTGATTTGCAATAATGCACGGATAGTCTACAAATCGGATCATCGAGAGTACGCTAAAAACTAGGAGTATTTATTAATGCACCTGATGTATATTTTTTCAATCTGTTCCATGCACTGCTAATCACATCAAATGATGCACGTACAATTTGGTTAATTTTGCACCATAAAAAAAGATCTGAGCTTTCCAGAAAGACCCCAAACACCCAGACAAGTCTATAATGGTAAAACTCTCTATTAAACAAGTAATGATTCGATACCAAGAAAAATTTCTGTTACAGAGAACGAGATTCGAGACTTGGGCATTCGAATATATAGTGGAAACTCTTCAAGACCACAACAATTCGTATTAATTATTTATATTTTAAGCAGTTTCTTGAAAATAATCCTTACTTAAGTCAACCATGTGCCCTTAGTTTTATGTGTTTTTTTGAACAAGAACAAGAGTAAAGAATTATGAAAATATTATTATTTTCTTTGTATAATAGAGTCACTGAATAGGTATCACACCAAGTATTATATTATTTCGCATTTTAATATCAACAATTTTTGACACAAATAGACAAACAAACAACAACAAAATTGCGTTGATATTTTAATGCTATTACGCTATAAATGTGCACTTCCTAATTAATAATAAAAATAAAATAAATATGTTAACAATGTAAATGAAATAATTTCATCTTATCTTAATTATTTTGATACTCGCCTATCTCTATACATTAATAATAATTTCAATTAGTGATTTCTGTGTTATAATAACATAGTGCCAGATAAGTAAGAAAAGCAATGTAACTGTTAAATGTCTCTAAAGCTGAATTATTTTACCAAAAAAAAAATGATGATTTTCTTCGTTTCTAGCATAATCGGTTGCAATTTGTTAAAACACCGATAAATTTTCCAGTACTTACCATTAATTTGAAATCTCTTTCGGGAAATTGTACGCTTATTCCAACACACACAAAAAAAAATAAGAAAATCTGGGAATTTTTTAAAGCAAAAAAAATCAGTAAAAATTGACGGTGTTTTAACATATAAAACTTGAGTTTTCTGTGAATGGGTCCAAAATAGCTTCAGCTTTAATTGATGATTTTATATTTGCTAATAATCTTGGTGCAGCTACATCTTGTTAATGACTTGAATAATAATTATGATTTCTATTTTGTTATCAATAATCCCTTTACTATGAACCTGCCACTATATACGTACCTATGCTGATTCTTTTTTTCATTGTAAATATAATTAAAGTTTTAATATAATAGAGAAGCTTTTAAAATATTTCTACTTACCTGTATTATTATTATTATTATTATTATTATTATACAGTATTACTGTAAATACCTAAATGTTTTTAAGAAAACTATAATTATTTTAAACAAAAATGGTTAATAAATTTGAAATAAGTGTTTTGAAAAAGATTTCAAATTTAAACCATTGTGATGCAAAAAAAAAGAAACCATGATTGAATGTATGGCTCCATAATATGTGTAATTTTAGGAAAGATTATTTTTATTATGTACCTAAATAATAATAAAAATAAGCAGCTTATAAGTGTCGTGATATATGATAATCATCTAATGAGTTATAGAGATAAATTTGTAAAAAACAACAAGAATTTGGGCTCTTCTGTTTAAAATACAAATGATTTTTTTTCGGGAAAAGAGAGAACAAAAAACCAAGAATCAAAATCGCGTATATATTTATAGGTTTTAAAAAAATTATGTGAACTGTGTTATCTATAATCCAAAATTTATGTGGTAAATTTTTGGAAAGGAAAGGAATGGAAGAAAGACTTTCTCCGGGGTATATATATTTTGAAAGAGGACTTACACAAGTGATCGACAATTAGGGGGAATTGGATTTTAAATGTAATTTGTCTTATACATCCCTGTCACACGAGCAGAATACAATTCAATTTAGCGACAAGGTCAATACAAATTGAAATATTGTCACATGGGCGTTTCACAATTACAATTAACGCACGCGCAAGGCATGGCTTGTCATGTGTGTTTCTTGAACAAACAGCTGATGGCGCGCAGGCGTAGTTGACACAATTTAGCTAAATAGAGTTCTGAACAGCCAATTTACTAAATAAATTTCGCCGCTCATTAATTGAATATTGTGTGCTGTCACACGGCAAATTGAGAACTAAGGTAAATGCGAACTTGGTTAAATTGAATTGTATTCTGATCGTGTGACAGGGGTCTTATATATAATATATACACACACACACGGAACTGAAAAATTAAATATAATAAATAAACCAATGTTTATATTGTAAAATGTGTCTTTTTTTTAAGATTTAAACAACAAAAACGATCGAGATTTTCATAATAGATACTTTATTTTATTATAATGGAGATATTTTTTTGTCCAACCATTTTTCAATAAATACAACACCCAACAGATTATTTCCCACATCGAATTTTCATTAATTCCATTACAATTAAACTTAAAATATTTAATAATTAATTTAAAAGGTACAAAATCTAAGTTTTTCTTTTATTTATTTTGGTTCATTCTACTGGTCATGAAAATATCATCATATAGGTTCTCTTTAATTTATCTCAACTATTCTAAAAATTACAAATCTATTTAACTTTGGTTTGAAAAGGAATAAAATCTTCATCGAACAACAAATTAAAGAAGGCAATTGAAATGTCGAACCCAAAATTTTTTTTATAATTTTACATTACAGGCACAACAATTTATATCCTAATTTAATTTAATTTTTTTTTCCTTCAATAATTAGATATATGAATAATTTTATAATAAATAGTTTGAATAGTTTACAATCACACAGCAGCTGACAACTATAGAATAAAAATACACTTCTTTTTTTAGGGGGGTGGGATTTTTTAACTTTTTTTTTCGGGTTTAGATAGACATCAATCATCGAATGATCCGATTCAAGAACGATCCAAAAATATCAGGTTGGTTGGTTATCATCAAGAGATCACATTGAATTTCAAACACACTATTCATGTAAAAATGAATAAAAATACTATAAATGTATACATACGAGTATAATATTTGGAGTTACAAGAAATGATTGGTGTAGGGTTTATTATTTTATTTTAAATTACGTTTAATGTTATAATATATGATTGTTTTCAATATTATGCCTTCACGATTTACTTTTAGCCCAACAATGCACATTTAATTAAACTATTGACCAACTGGTTTTGTTGCAGAATGGAACAGTTTTTTTGGTACTTCTAGCACTAATTCGTTTTCAATAATAATTTAACGAAACTATAATGATTTCAAGTTGGTTTTACATTGAAATAATTGGACGGTTGCTTGCATAATTGGGTGTATTCTAAGTTTTATAACTATTTATTCATTTTAAGTAACAAAAACATACGTACAAACTATCAACATTTGGTATTTTAACACAATTATAATTTTCTTTTAATTATCAACATTCTAAACAACTGGATAAGAGGCACATTTGTTACAAATCAATAGGAAAATAGACTAGGACCTATATATCGAATTTTCTAATTTTATTTATGTTGTGTCCCAGTAAAACCTACCTCTCCAATTTATTCTGTTTTAAGGATCCACTAGTTTAACGATGGATAACAACAAATTTAACAATTTTCTAAAAATAGCTAATCAATAGCATGTAGTAACTGCACGGATAGCACTACTTATGAGTTATGCCATGAAAGTATAGGGAGACGAAAGGAAATTGGAAGTAATTAAGTATTATAACAACAAAAAAAAAAACTAAACAAACGCTAACAAAAATCTACAAATTTAAGTACAAAATTGTGGAATGTATCATCTCCGAACTGGTGAAAGGACTAGAAGAACGACAGGTGCTAAAATTATTACAAATTATTCCTTTGACACATTTTTTCTTCATTTTTTTTTAAATAGAAAAGTTAGTCTAGAGTTTAATTTATCATGCACTGTTAGGCCGACAATCCAACAACTGTTTCAACAACAGCTGTTAACATTCATCTCAAAATCCTCTCAGTCATTTCTCTCCTTTAACTACCCTTTTTTATATTTTAGTCAATTATTTTTAATTAAATTCGCGTTATATCAAAATATACAACAAATCTAACAATACTATACAGCGATGTATCGTAATGATTTTTTTTTGTCTCAAGAATAATGGATCAATAGCAAAAAATTGTTAAATCAAAGAAAAATAAGGAGTCAATGGGAAAGCAAACTTTTTCGCTTCAGTAATGATAATGATAGTAATATTAATATTAACAACAACAAGATTGATGTCCTAGAACAATAAGAATGAGACTCGAGTACGTCTCGAGTCGCCCTTATTGCGCCGGGACATCCCCATTTGTCATAAGTTCTGATCTTGTCCAGTGGCGCCACCACCTTTATTATCGCCAGCTGAACCGCCACCACTAGATGAACCACCTTCGCCACCGGAACCACGGCCAGTACCACCACCACAACCACGGAATTCCAATTTATACTAGAACGTAACACACCAACAACAAATTATTATTTAAAATTTTGAAAAAAAGAAACAAGAAACAATCAGACAGATAAGATGCTTTTTAGTAGAAAACATTTAAATATCACCAACTACGCCATCTAGAATTCATAATAAGTTATACTACTTTATCACAGAGGGTTTTGGAAGTTACATTATTATGATTTTTTTTTTAAACAAAAACCCTGCCTTGTTGTAATTTGCATAATTATCTCCATCAGTTGTAGTAATGTAAAACTGAAATTAGAGATAAACACTATGTTAAAAAAAATCGTTAAAATATTGTGTTAGTCAAAATCCGTTCTTATTTTTTTTGGTTTCGGTCAAATCAATTTACAAAAACGAAAAACACACACACAAAAAAATCACCGTATAACTATTACAACTATCTGGGCAATGTTGAATATTCAAATTTGTTCAATCTATGGTGTAGTTGTGGACTTAATTGTAACTGTCTACCATCCAACGTTGATAATGGAACTCTTACCCTTTGTGGCATTGGTATATCGAACTAAATTAAACCAAAAAGAAAATTACCAAATGTTAAATAATAAAAATAAAACTTATATAATTGAATGGAAATTTCATCAATAATTACCTTGGTGGCACATTCGAAACATGTTGTAACAACTTTTGATATAACATTCATAAGATTTTTTGTTTCTTGAATAACATTGTCAACTTTTGTAAAAGTAGCCGCTTTACCAACAGTGTGATCTTTAACAGTGAACTGCAACCGCTGTACAAACGTTGGCACTTTATCCAAATGCTCCAAAAGCTCCTTCTTATTAGCACCACCAGGTACCTAAAATTATTTATTTTTTATAAATAATATTATAAAAAACTGAAACAATCCAATCTACCTGGTAACTAAATTGTCTAATAACTTTATATAATCGATTTGCTTCCTCAGCAAAATACTCAGCCTGTGTAAATAAGTCTTGTGTTGTCTTTAAAACACCTTCACCTTTCGTAAACTGGTACATCGAAAATGCCATAGCCGACATATTTTTCGCTCTTTTCACAATATCATTATTTTCTTCAACTTGTGTATTACTCTCTTGCCATTTATCCGTTTCAGCATCCATTTCACTAGTTATCAATTTCATTTCTAAACCGGATTTGGCGATTTTCTCCTGTTCTTCAGTATCCAATCGAACTGCTTTTAATGGTTTTGATGTAGTTCCATGTTTCTATAAAATAAAATTTATATTAAAATTTTAGAAACTAACTTTCAGAAAATATAGAATTTACTCCTGGTCTCGGTAAAGACATATAGACTTGTTTATCCGGTTTAGATTGACTAGCTTCTAGAACATCTTTAACAATTGTTGTAACATCAGAGACAAGCCATTGATACATATCAGCAAAAACTTCTAAATTCTCTTGAGTTATTTTACTATTTGGATATGTAGCCAATGTTTTAGCAGCTGTTATAACTTGTGGCCCATAAACTCTCAAATTGATTTCAGTAAATTTGGCTGATACTTGTAATGTTTCAGATACAGCTACATGTCTTAATAGTTTACAAACCTGAAATTATTATCACATATAAAATTGATATTCCCACCATAATGATTATAATTATTATTATTATTATTTTGGTTTGGTATACAAACTTCCAAAATATGGTCAATAGAATCTTGAAAGGCATTCGAGGTATGATGAAGTCTATCAATATCGGACATTAAAGCCTGTTGCCGAATACTAGTAACTAATTCTAGTCCTTGTTTGGTGGCAGTACTAAGCTCTTGTGCCTGGTGTATGCCGGCATTTGATAAATGTCTTGATAAATCACGTGCAGAATTTATACAAGCAGCTACCGAATTTTCTATTTCTGGAATATTAACAGCACTCTCAAAATCAACCTGAAAGTTAACCGATTTTCAAAAAAAAAAAACAATTAACAACTTATTTAAATAATCAACAAACTATATTAGCATAAAGTCCAAGAAGATGGTCCAATTCAGACTTTAATCGTTCACTACTTTCTAATATAGCTTCTCTATGCTCGTGACTAGTATAGGCACTATCAGTGAAATCCTGAGTTTTCTCTAAAACTGCGTCTAAAGCAGATGGAAGAGCCTCGTGGCACGAATGATCTGTTTTAATTCCTAAATTAATTTTTGATATTAAAAAAAAAATACTAAAAATATACCCATTGCGACTTTGGTCATTTCTAGAAGATGTTGTAAATGTTTCATACATGCATAAGCACTCCCTCTATCACATTCAAGTTCTTCATTATCTGTGCTATGATAACTGGAATCTGATGAATTCAATACACCATCTTTAACAACGAAATGTATTAAATCCATTGCTCGACGCATCTGACAAAATACTGTATCACGATTTTCTCTTGACGTACTACATTCAGGATGTCTTAAACATGTCTAAAATAAATGTACAACAGAGAGATATATATAGGGAGGATCAATTGATTTGTTTTTCTCTTTTAATAAATTTACTTTACTAGAAGTGAGCAACATCATAGTGGATCGTTCTAAAACTTGTCTGGCAGCTGCCATTTGAGCTCTCCTTCGTTCATCTTTCAAATCATTCTGTCTATCACCAGTCAAATGTGCTAATTCTACCATTTCCGCGCCGAATTGGCTGAAGGCTTTTACGAATTCGGTGAAATTATTTACAGATTCTAGACGATCTAAACTATGAGAAACCTACAGAAAAAATTAACAATAAACAATTTAATAATAATAATAATAATAATAATAATAATACCTTATCTTTAGCTAAAAGGAGTTGTTTGACCACAACAATATCAGCAAGCAACAATACTCTTGTAATTGCTCCCAACAGACATCTAGATGCACGTATTAAAGTACTTCTATCTGGTAGAATTTCCTCATCTGTTTCCTCACAGATGTGCTCAATAGCACCACCTGAACAATAAACACAAAATGCATTGTACGAAGTACAAACTAACAACATATATTTCAAAACTTTCACATTATATCAACTTAATCAATAAATAATCTACTTTTTCGAATTCAATTCAACTAACCAGTTTAAGAAAACTTTTTAACTCACAATTATATATAAAGTGAGTAGGATAAATTATCCTGTCGTTTCCTACTAGTTTTAAACTTCGCAGTCCTTCCTGTAATTTCTGATTACGTTTCAGAAACTACACATGCATTTCCATTTTACATACAGGCATACCCAAATAAAAGTGTGGCCTTGAGGGCACGATAGCAAAAGAAATGACAGATATTAGCAAACACTAATACATGAATCGAAACGAGATCTGCAATACGATTCGCCTCCTACCATTTCCCACTGCTATCGTTTGCCCCACTACCATTCACAATTTTTGAAGTGCTTTTATCCCACTTCGATTCATATCTGTCATTTCTTTTGCACTCGTGTTCTCCAAGACCACACGTTTATTTGGATATACTTGTATAATCAGGTTCTTGAAATGATAAGACTACTCCGTGCACTTTAATTCATTCAATTAGGTCACAGTACTAAAGTTCTCTTCGTAATTTTTGCCATAAGACTATTATACAATTTAGCTGTCTCACACAAACCCTTGACAATGTTAAATTTCGCATAAATTACAATTAAAAAAAAAATGACCCTAAATTAATTACTCAAGGAACAAATGACCGCTTTTAACGTCAAATAAACTCTATTTTTTTTTTTTTTTAAACAGAGACAGAATAGTAGAATAATGGAATACGCTCGACGAAATTAAATACATTTCAAGAAATATCGACCAAAAGTTACAGTAATTCTTTTTGTGTTTGTTTTGTTTTTATATAGGTACGGTGCTGGTAGCAGCATAAAAGGACAGACTTTAATGCTATTATCCAAGATCATCCTTAAAGCCCCGTGTTTCCATCATGCACTATCTATAAAATATATGTCCAGAGACCCGATTAATTGGCAAATTCGTATGACATTCACACCCCATTGATCAACAAATTATCCGAAATTTCACCCTCCCCTCCCGAGTATTAACTAATCGAAAATTCTAGATGGTAGGGTTTTATTTGTAACAATACGGGTTTCTAAAACTAGATGGATAATATCCATTTTGCTTATAAACAGTTTAATTAGGGTTATTAGGTATATATTGAGAATATGGTCTGCTTACTTGCGATAAAGCCTGACCATGTTCTAATAATAGTAATAATAATAATAATACTAATAATAATAATTTGTATGTACACAGGTTCCTTAATTATCGAGCTTCCTTTCAGTATTCCAAGCACGTACAATTTCTTTACTTCAACAAAAACTTTAGATATTTGGTTCAATATTAATATGTAAATTATTCAAAAGATCAAATATCGATTACTTCCTCATTTAAACATTGTTTTTGTTCCATTTTAAAAATAATTTCAAACGAAATGGAAACAATTTTCTAATTAAGACTCAATCACAAATTTCATCGAATGTCAAGTTTTGGAATTGGGAGTAATTTCAACGTTAAAACACAATTACACAAATTTCAGGTAATCTTCAACAATGTCGACAAAGTTCAAGATAATTACTAACAGCTGAGTAATTGCATTTTATTCCAGTTCACAGTTAAATTACGATCACTCTTCAAACTACCTGAATTGTAGAATCCTTCAGAAAAGAAAGAATCCATTTAGAATAATGAACAACAATTCAAAATAATAAGAGCATAGAGTCCATTTTTATAATTTACTTTCCAAACAATTATACCAAGAAGTTTAATTAAGTTTTCTGTTTAAATGTGACACTCTAGAGTTTCTCGTACTGTTAGACAAACTTGTAATAGCATCTAATCTTGTATGTTGCACATTATCAAGTTCTCTCTACACTATTAGGACTTTAGCATGCAGAATTTAGGCGAAAATGTAAAAAAAAACATTTTCATAGTAGCAAGTGGCAAGTCTTTTGGGCGACGATCAAAAACATGCTTCAGCATAAGAAATGCTGAGTGGTGATAAGTTAGTGAAATGAAATTAGATGGACGAAACTTGGTGAAAATTAGGTTCCTAAATTATTTTCAACGAATATATAAAATAGTATTGTAGGAGTATAGCTTTGGGTAAAAGAAAGAAGTTTTATGGTCGACAATTCAAACGCCGACGGCGCGATAAATTAATTTTCTTTAAGCCGATTACGAAGACTTGTCAACGGTAAGAGGTCAAACTTGGTTTTGGTTTCAGCATAATTTCATATTTTACCACCACACCACACAGCAAAAGTGAAAGTGAACAATCTGATTACTGTGACTGGAATAATAATCAATCAAAAATCATTAAAGTTATACAAAAGATCTTAAACCTGTCATTTTCAACGATAATACTTAAATGATGAAGATAAAATGAAACTTTTTTAAACAGTTATAAAAACAACGATCCCCCGATCCCCCATATTTTTAAAAGCTCTCATATTCTTGTCGTATTTTATAAAACTGAACGCCGCCACGATGAGGATTTGTAGCTGTCTGATATATATATTTTGGGCATCTTTCTAGTTTAAAGAAAAAAAAAACAAGCTGCTTTCAAGCTTTGAGGTTCCTTTTTTTGTTATCTTCCTAGCTTTATATTTAATTGACGTTCATTTTATCCTGTGTGCCATCCTCAATGAAAAATGCATCTATAGTGCGCACATGTTTAATTAAATTTGAACCGGCATCAATCATTTCTAGTCGTTCCTATTAGGCCCTTTTTCTCTCCTCACTCCATTGGATGATAACATTTGGCAAAATTCCAACACGAGAAACTATGCACCCGACTCGAATTCAAATTCGCACACATACCGAAAAAATCTTTAATTATTAGATTTTTGTCGAGAAGATATTAAAGTTCAAATCACGTTTTTTAAGGGCTATTCATTGATCTATAGGTTAGAGACGAGAATACAAGTTCATTTCGGGTCATTACATCGTTGTAATGAAAGGAATAAGAAAAATTCTTTACGAGTTTTGTGTGTATTTGAGTTGGAGGACCTACCAGCTTGTCGTGCTTCCTTGCATGCCTCATACATGCCCTGTCGCACTTCTGGATAATCATCAGCAATCGCCTCACCAACAGTAACAAAACGTTCAACAGCCACGTTCACAGCTTGTCCTACTTTTGCTACTGCTGATGGTCGTAATGTTCCCATACTACCATGCTGTTCAACAAGGGAGGAAATCTGGAACAAAAACCAACATGTTTTCATACAATCCTATACATAACCAATAATAGATAAATCAAGAGTGTTCGATCTGTGCCATGAAAATTGGAACAAACACGATTTTGCCAATAATCAACACTATAAAGTTAATGGAAATAAATCAGAGAAAACTGCAACAAGAACTGACAGTTTACAGATTGGTGTAATCACAGAAAAAATCTCATCTCTCCCAGGAAGGTATAGGCGCTTCTAACATTTTTCTGGCTTATTAGGATCTTATCCAACAATTTATCTTCATCGGTTTCAAATTACCAAGAAAAATATTTGAGAATAAATGATCACAAATCGACAATTCTTGATTTCCAAACAACGTGCCAGTTAACCAGAATCGTAATTTGAAAGGGGGAAGAACAAACCTTCCCTCATCAAACTACCGTTTTCAGAAACTCATTCTATTTCACTAAACGAATAATTGCTTTAAATTGTAATTGAATTCTTTAGCGTAACTGTTGATTTTCCAACCTAGATTGCTAATTATTGTAGTTCGAATTATAAAGACTATAGCCTGACCATTTGTTGAGAAAATACGACTCTCATAAATTCTCAGAGGTTTTGTTTTACGAATTCCACACAGTTACATTCTTGTATCAACCACAAGAAAATTAAACCATTTCAACGATTTTTCAACTTTCTAACCACAAAGAGCTGAGAAATTCCTGAAACTCTTCCTTGGCAAGAAAATCTACTTTAATTTTACGCTTCCGATGAGTTGTTCTTCTGTCAAGAAGTTTAAAACGAAAAATATATAAGTATACAAAAACTTTAAACTTTTATATGAAAATAGAAACAGACAATTTTCACAGAGAATGGAAATGTTTACATTTGAAAATTCGTTGAAAACACCAACAAACATTTCTTGTTTATATAAAGTGATGAAATTTGTAAGAGTTTTACCAAAAGATGGTGGAAACACGATAAGGTAATATTTTCTTCCTATTTTGAAATCCCTGTAGAAAAAGATGTATCAAGAAGAATTCACTCTCCTCCTCATTCATTCAATAGAAGAATACATGAGAGAGCTATAACTTTTTGTAGTTGAAGTTTACCTCTGTAATGAGGCCCCAAGGATTATGAAAGAAACTCTACAGCCTACAGATTTCTTGTATAACTTCACCCCTAAATATAAATGTAGTAGAATTCTATGCTTCTACATCATTGGTGTGTAATTTTGAGGAAATTCCATCAGGTATGTAGCTAAAAGGGTCAAATTCAGATAAAACGTATAAAAAAAAATATGTAATGGTGGATGATATGTGTACAGCATTTTGTGCCTACGTTGGATTTAATGTAGAATAACAATTATTCATGAAAATGTTGCCGCAAAAGGGGGAAGAACTGAAAAATTAAATGTACATGCACTGGAAACTTGCACGTACAATTTAGTAGAGACTTTTAAATGGTTTCATCCTATTAAAAAGAAGATCAAGTGTATATTTGCAATTAATTGTGGAAGCTTTAAAGATAAGACAAACTATCTTTAGTATCGGTTATAAAATATGAATCTTAACAAAGAAAGTTTTATTACGTGTCAAAATTTGAAATATGATTATTAAAAACGATAAATAATCGGTTCTCATCTAGAAAATTCAATAGATACTTTGTAATAGATCATGAAATCTTTTCAAAACAAAAAAAAACAATCTATATACCGTTTAATACAATTTTCCCCCTTTTTGAAAAGTTTTCCACTTTAAAACATTTGTAAAATTTCCAATCCAAAACCACATTTATATTTTCAAGAATAGGTGTCGCATATATAAATCAAACATACAATTTTCAATACGAAAAACCGATTCAACTGCCGCAGGCACAACTAGGGCTGGAAGAGTTGTGATTAATAAAGTTTTCCATCTATCTCTCTCTCAAATCTATTTTACATATCAATATTTAATAAGCGAAAGATGTCAAATTTTGTTAGTTATTATTAGTCACAGAAGATTGATATTTGCACAAATAGGTATTATCAAAACATTTCTGTCTTGCTCGTATACAATTAGATCGACAGGGTAGTAAATGAAGTCCTTTTACTAATAATCCTTATTGTTTTTTCTGCTTAATCCATCCAGATTTAGGTACCTAAACGGGAGAATAAATAGAAGGTATGAATATTTCATTTGATCAACCAAACAAAACATGAAATGAAACAGAACGGAATAAATGTGGAAAAGAACGAATGAATGTTTTGGAATTAGGTATTTCCAACGAAAATTTTCGAAACAGTGAATATTTTATTGATTAGGCAAAATATTTTACTGCATTGGTGGTAATTTTAAATGAAATATGACCAGGCGACGGTAAAATATATGTATATAGAAATAAAACCGTTTTATCGTCTCTAAAGAATTGATACTCTATCCAATATTTTATTCCAGAAGTCTTTTTAATTTAATTGAGTAGATTTATATTATGAAAAATAAAATAATATTCTTTGGCATTTTGCACAAATTATAAAACTATTTATATAGAATGTCAGTTCAGTTGCAAATATCAATCAACATGATAAATTATATGTCCAAGTCTCAACATAGACACAACTTAATTGGGGAAAAGCTGATTTGCGAAACAACAAAAAACAAAGGCAAAAATCGATTTTAACAGTTTCAAAATTAGTTTCTAATTTCACTTTCACATTCGTTATATATAAAGCAAAAGACCTAAAACATATAACATTATGTAAAATACCCTTTACGCTATATTTCTTATGCTTGATTATTTATACATTCGTTTGCATTGTTATCGTTGATGATAAGTGTTTGCAAAACGACGCCACCGCTTTCAATTTCCACTTTAACAATTTAATAAAATAAAATGGAAACGTTTCTGATGAAATTTTACAAAGCGAGAGGGGAAAACTGGACGGAAAAATTTCAATCATCTCTTTTGTATTTAGGTATACCTACATGTTCGTCACAAATATTGACTAATTGTAATTAAACTCGATACAATTCCATTTATTTGTCATGTATTTTCCATCATTCTAGAAGAACGTTTCGCTTTGTATTTTAGCATTTTTTAATTCTTTGATACAAAAATTCCGTCAATCTGAACCGGAAAAATTTATCGATCATCCTTTTAACCTCTTCGCGAGAAGAGATACTCGTTCTACTTGAATGGTTTTGTAAACTTTCGAATAAGTGGTAATTTGATGATTTTATGTCATGCAGAAAAAAGAATGAAGCAGTATTTCACAGCTGTATCCTTGTACTTTTTACACACACCATTGTCCTACAAATTGTAGTACCACTGGACTGGCACCTATTCCGAAACAAAAATCTCAACGATCAAAACCAAAGAAATTTTATCCTGAAGCAATTCAAAACCGAGAAGAATTCATGACTTAGGAAAGGTATTGATCAGAATCAGAATCAGAATCAGAAAGGCTAGACACCTAAATGAATTGATAAAACTTATCCGTTTATAAATAATGTTTTGTTCAAATAAAGAAACACTTCGTAAAAGAGATAAAACACTTTAGGCATTCTACTTCTATGTATGCTGGCAGGGGAGATTTCCTCTCCCATTCATAGTTACCTTTCCATTCATTGTCCGGCTAGACAAACAGGAACGTGATAGACTCATTTTGACTTTTCAAAGCAAAAATCACACTTGAAGAGTTCGTTTATTTGTTTCTTGAACAGTAGTTCTTAAAGTCACTCAAACACTGAATAAAACACTCAGAATTACAAAGACAGCATCCATACTATAGTAGAAACAAAGACTAACAATTTCGTTTGTAATTCGTTCAAGATGATATTTATTTGTAAATAATAATAAAAAAATAACTAATTTCTACAAAATTCCTTTTCGTTCAAGAGAAAAAGCACTATTTCTGATATGTCTACAGTTATCTAAGATACTATAATAATTGATAGGATAAATTAAAGTATCACAAATTTTAGGTACGTATTTTTGTTAGTTTTCTGAAATTTTGAACTAAACGTATTGTAATAAATTAAAAGTATATTGATTTGATTGTATTTTATCGAATGTCTAGTACGAAACATTTGTTCACACCGTTCTTATATACACATAGAAGGAAAGTTTTATTGTTTCATTAATTTAATACGTCGTCGTCTTATAGTCTTCTCTACTATTTTCTGCACACCCTTTCAATTATAAAGTTTTCGTTACAATCAACAGATGGTTTTTGCATTGTACGTTGATTGAATTTCATTCAAACACTAGAACTAGAAAAATTGCCAATATTTCATATAATTAACAAGATTTTTTACCCTCGATATTTTATTATGATATTTATTTTATTTTATAACAGTAATAAAATTTATTAGAAGCACAACCGTTAACGAATACCCAACAAATTATTGTACTTTATTGTTACCTATTAGTGGTTTTTATTATATTAGTTTTCTCTTTTTATTAATGTATTATTAATTAATTGTAATTATTTTCAGGATTGCACGGCTAATTTCACGTAATTATTCACAAGAATTGAAATGATCTATGTTTGATTTGTGATTATTGGTGTACTTTTATTATCAAAATATTGTAATGATTGTTACTATTATGGAAGAACGTTGGTGTATGCATGTATATGTATGTCTAGGTGTATATATGTAAACGACCGCTTTATACGGCGGCTCCGGGAAGACTACACTGCAGTGGTACTCGAGTCCGGGACTCCGGAGTCCTATTGATCACATTGGAGCGTGTTCGCGCCAAGAATTCGCGCAAACTCGTCCTCCCGTTTTTATTATCCTGCTTGTACCTCCTGTTTGCCTATATGGGAGAGTATTATACTCCACATAGCCTCTGATACTTACCTTACACAAGGACCACCCCATCTAATTACCACTTGTAGGCGTTCCGAACGAGGGGGGCGCTTAACAAACAAACAGAATATTGTAGGTGAAAAAAAAATGCTAGCAAATATCGCAATTTTTCGGAAACAATAAAGTTTAATGAAGAGACGTGATAATGACACGTGTTCAAACCAGACGAACAAAATATTAAATGAAGACTTAGATATGTCGTGAAAGGTATAAAAGTCAGGGACAGATAAACTGTACAATATAAAATCGATTATACTTCAATGAAGTCGAAAGATGAGGAAAATACTTATTTAGATGTTGATCTTGAACAAGATTCGGAATAAATTATAATAAAATCGGGAAGTGTACAATATAAAAACCCCTTTGCTTGCAAAAAAAAGAGGAATCTTTGATAAATTATCCCGAATTTGTGCAGAAATCCGGAAAAAACGAACGATCAATTTGCATGGTGAATAATAATGTTATCTGTCTACTAAGCTAACAACAGATTTTTATAAAATTGATTGTTGTCAATAATTTCTCTAGATTTCCTCCAAATAGAATTGATGAAATTCCCTAGTAGATCTCCTGTCCAAATCAGAAACTACCCATCTATCATAACTTTTCAAACGGAAATATTTAGGAATAAAACTGGAAACGCACATTGTATGTAAACTGATGTTGGAATATTTCCAAGAAAAAGCCCGACTTCACCACATTCAACACTTAGAAGAGATGTTGCCCTTATTTTTTCAGTACCTTTTACTATTTTATCATAAACTCTACTACGCCTAAGTTAATATTTGATAAACTTTATCATAAACTTCACAGGCAGTTTTCTTAAATCGCATCTTCTTTCTTTTCCTCCACTGTATAAGAATCATTTAAAATTAATAGAAATAATAATTGAAGATATCTATCTAGAGAATTCATTTCGTACAAATGCTATAAATAATATGAATTGCTTATAAAAGTCATATATAGTATAGTGGCGGAAGAAAGGAAGAAAAAGATATTTTCTTTTGATGAAAATCATTTATAAATTTCACAGACAACAAGGATTTGGTTGTGTGTATGTGTGTGTGTATAAAGGGGAAAATGGGAAAATTCACCTCCTTCTAGCAGACATAAACTTTTACGATTATTTCAACAGAACGACACACAAAAAAAAAACGTCCGTACAGACATTTCCATGAATCTACTGGAAAATGTTAAAGGATTCGAATAGTAAAGTTGAAAATCCAATTTCGATACAAAATTGTCTGGATTGAATATTAAATTCTGGAATTTACCACTATCAAACGATGATTTTTATATACAGCATGTTCCATATTGACCATAAAATAAATTCGATAGACTCAAAAATAACTTATTCAGAGTATTCTGTCTCGTGTAATTTTTGTCCACATCATGAACAATACTCTTTGGAAAATATTTAATGTATTTTATCGTATTATTATTAATTTCAATTCACAATTTTCAAGTCTTAAAACTCCTTCGGACACAAAATTGACGAACTGCACAAGTCAATACAAATTTATCTTGTGGAACAAATTGAATTAGGTCTTTGAGTGACAGTTTCAGGACATGCTGTATAAAATTCAATACTCGTAGTAATTGTTTCAATTTTTCATTCTATTTGTTTGGTATACTGAAATATGAAACGACCGTACCGGGATGGAAATCGTGAATTTTATCAGACTGACATATACGTATACAGAATGAAAATAGTAGGCCATAGGTGGGTCACAATAATGAAAATTATATGTAGCTATTAATAAAACACAAACCAACTATTGTACGACTCCACCAACCCACAAATCTACTTTAATTATAGAAGAACCAGCCAAGGAACAATAGAACAAATTGATTTTATACCACTCCAAGCCAAATTCAATAACACTTCGCCAATTGTATAATAATATAAATTATTATATAATAAAATTTCCACATATTTTTTGTTTTTGTTCGAGAAAAGCTGATAGCATGAAAGGTCAAGATAACAGGAGGAAAAACAGAAAGAACCACTTAATTACAATGATGACCAAAGGAGAATCGATGCACGATTCCGTACTTTAACACTGTTTTTGATCTGTTCGTAAGATAAGCAGAAACGTGCTGAAATAATCGACTCATTCCAGAAAATCAAGCTTCTAACACAATGTCTCAATCAATCTTGTCTAGTTCTTGATATCGATTAAGAAATAAATAGCAAAATCCCTTCTCGTCTTTACAGAGGTCTGAGTTGAACTGTGAAATAATCATTAAAGTTGAGATTAAATTGTCGATTTTATCAATCAAACTAAAAGCAGGACGTAAAATTTACGATAAATCTAAATCTCTTGAAACAAATGAACAAAAAAACTGTAGGTATGAGTGAAATGAAAACGTGATAAGCACGCTAGAAATTCGTGTACATACAAAATCTCTCTTCCACCACAATTTAAAGCGGATTATTTATAAGCTCAATAAATAGCACAAATGACTACAAACTGTGATGAGAAAGCTGTACAAAATGGAATGAACAATAATAATACAAACTGTTTCCATTTCATTAAGAAACTAGAATAATCTAATTATATTTATTTCATTTCATTGAAGATTATTCAATAAAGTTTAGAATTCAATTTAGATATATTTTGTAGAATCTTCACTTTCTGTTTGTCAACTTCTAAACGAAAATTCCATTTCAATACAATCTCGTTCCATCAAATTCATCGTTACACGAAAATGATCTAGTAGTACTCTTAATCAAAGTCCGGAAAAAGGAAACTAAATCAGGAATCAGAAAATCGTCATAAACAAGATCATTTTGTTGATTTTAGATTACATTTATTATTAGTGAATCAACTTTGGCAAGTGTTTGTTAGACCCTGACCTGATTCAGATATCTTTCAATTTACGAATTATATTGAAATGTTTGTATCCAGAGAAGAACGCTATTAGCAATCAAATTACGAAAAGAAAAATATTTTTGCTACAGAATAAAAAATATAAGACCATGTGGAGTAGAAACAGTCGTGTTTATATTTAGGAGAAAAATTTTATCGAAAAATTCATGTCTCTGAAACTAAAGCTAGTATATTCTTATGGTGGATTTTGAATCGTGGCTTCAAAATTTTGAAAAATTGTGAATTCTGATTAGTTAAATTCATACAATTCATGTTTCGAAAATCAACCATGAGAAGATTTTGTTAAATTTCTGACATATTATTTGAGACTCACAATCAGTTACTATTTTATTATTCTATTTTGCCTTTATAATGAAATCATTATGCAACAGAAATCTCTATAAAAACAGCCTCCGTTTTGATACAGAAAATGTTATTTTTTAATGAAACAACTATTCACAAGCTTCGCTTCCCCAGGGCAACATCAAGCACTCATGATGATAATAGTAAAATGTAAAATACATAATCCAATAGATATACCGTATTGGCGGTTGGACTCCGAACATAGTAGTCAAATAGTAAAAAGAATGTTGGGATAGAGATAGTTATAATTCATTCTACTCTGTCGCACTTGTGAAGAGTGCCCTATATTCGCACAGTCGAGACCGTCGAGATCTTAAAGCACGACAGAGATACCCTTCAATTTCTAGAAAAACTACCTGAAGCCTATTTTTATTTCCACAGTGTACAACCCTCCATTCAACTTGTGTTTACTACACGTCAGCTACTCTGTATAATAGTATTTCGCTTCCACTTATGAGGAACCTTAATACTATCACTTTCGCCTATGTTCGGACTTAGAAAACCAGAACAGTATGGGTAACAGAACAGGATTTTTTTTAATATTGGTCACACTGAGCAACATAATCTCAATGGCACAGTTTTATTATTACACGACCTGTTCAGAACTTTATTAACATGTAGGTAGACTCAGAAAAATTAATAGTATTATTATTATTATTATAGTTTTGTCTGTTGACTATAGGCTGCAAAATCTACTTGTAACGTGATTGGAATTGCATTTTTTTCTCAAAGTGCCCCGAACTTTTTTAGTTGTCTATAACTGCATGACCAACTGCAACTAAATTCCCTAAATATGTCTGATATTATGCTTTTTTTATTTTATTTTAAAAGGCATAAACAGGGCAAAATAGAAAACATATACAGTAGAATCTCGAAACCGTGAACAAAAAAAAACCAAGGGTTTTCACAGTATCGAATTTGTTCATGTTAGCGAGTGAATAAAAAAAGTTAAATATGTGTTTATATTATTCATTAAACAACGATTCCACAAAGGGTTACTAGAAAAAAGGCACTAAGAATTGTAGGTTAGCCATAAAATCCAGTGAAACCCATAGAATTGAAGAGTAGTAGTAGCTAGAAGAAATAGTTCACATTATCGAATTATGCGCTGTTCACATTATCGGATTAAAATTGAAATATTTAGCGTTCACACTAACGAGATGTTCATAGTAGCGCGTATTCACGTTAGTGAGATTCTACTGTAATAGTATACACAACACAACTCGTGTCATAAGGCCGTTGTTGCGCTTGTACTTTAGAAAACTCGCTATTTCGCAACCCATTTTTCAAACTAGGACGCATGCGACAAAATCATGCTGTATCAAACTTGTTTAATATACTGTTTTATACATTAGCCCTCCAATTGAAAATTTCGAGATTTCATTAATTCTAGATGAGCAGAAATTCTCACTCTAACTAACTAACTCTTATCCGATTGATTTGATGTCAAGTGTCACAGTTATCGTCAAAAAAAATGGTACATAAAATGCCATCTGATATCGCAGCATTTGTAGGAAATTAAACCAAAAAAAAACTAGGTTATCTGATAAAGAGTAAGAAGACGACGGGTGCAATTTCTGAAAACAACAGTCTTGCTTGATTGAATATAAAAAATTTAATCCGAGAATGTTCCACGATAGTTTTCTTAGCTTTCCGGTTTCTTTTCTTTTTCAGACCGATTTGTCAAACTGTTGTACATATCCAGAGTGAAGCTATTTTAAATCTTCCAAACTTTATTATTAGGATAAATTCACAACTTTTTCGCTTGTATAAAATTGGGAAAAAAGTCAGGAAAATATCAAATTCTCTGTCACTTTCAACCTGAACATTTTCTTGATGCAAAAAAGCTTCTCTATTTATTTTTAGTAACAACACAACTGATGAAATCTATTTAGTAGAATAGTAATGACCAGACCAACCCCTTACATTCAATTTATTAAACAGAATTCAGTAGAACATGTAATTAAGTAGTGGTATAACACAATTAATTATAGTAGTAGTAGAATCATTCTATATCTAACAATAATTTATGTACCTCTTAATTGTACCTTGCAAACTTAGAAAATTAATTAATCTGTCAAGTTCGCAAAATTATACGTGATCTTATCAAAATTGTACTAAAATAATAACACCTCCAAAAATAAATCAAAATTGATTATTTCCAATTAAATAAATTAATTCTAAAACCAAATGAATCATTACAAATACAATACTGTCAATTAAATTTCATTGGCGTCAGTGTAGAAAGCTACCCCATTTCCTGACTGGTTTCCTTAAATTTTTCGTAAATGGACAAAGAAAGTGGGAAAATCACAATATTAGCACGCAATTTTTTCACGTAACTTTTTGAAAATAAATCTCAATCAGCACGAATACAGTTTTAAATTTACATTTCACGAAACTAGGACAAGAAAAAAAAGCCGATTTTAATCATTAATAAATTTCCATTTTAAATACTGGAATATATTTATCAAATCAACAAGAATCGACTATACGAAAAATGACACACAATTTTCACCCGTTCGGTATTTTCAATATAAATAAGTGGAAATGAGAAAAGAAGACGCCACAAAGTGTGTGAATTTCCACTATACTATTTCATCACCGTCGTCTACTATCAATGGAAATGTCGACATTGCCATAATAAAAACGCCAAAAGAAATTCAAATAAAAAGCAACCAACATTAAAAACATCAAAACGGATAGCAAAAAGGAAGATGAAGACGACGGAGAAAAAAGGAAATAGAAAAGAAAACGGCAGTATATTTTATATATCAGATGATGCCAGTAATTGGAGAGTTCTTCATTGAATTCTTTTGTTCATCCTATACCTTTTCTACGCTAACTTGACTCGTTTAAATGGTGTCCTACTGTTTTATTTTATGCATTCATGCGGGTGGAATTATAAAGCTCAACCCTCTCCATTTTAAATGTGTACCTCTCTCTGTTTTTCTTTTTTTTTATGTAAGAATTTTTAAACAGGTGGTTATGAGAGTTAGAGGGAAAGACAACCACAACGAGAACGACAGTATGGAAATTTTCCCAATGATTTATAAACGTACAGGAGGGAAAAGAAGGGCGAAGTACAGCGAAGTTGGGGAGATTATCTTTTATTCAACTCGAACAGATATAGGGGACAAGGTTTCCCAGCTGGCAGAGAAGGTTGGTCGAAATAAAAAGAATTACCCTGAAATGTGGCAAATAACGAAACAAAAAAGACGACATGTAGAAGAGTTGAGCTAATTGAAAATTAAAATGAATTTTAAGAATAATTAAATAAATGACAAAATGATTAATGATGCTATATTTGTAAAAACGTTTTGAAAACATTAAATGAAATGTTATCAATCAAATTTCGAGTAAAATAAATACCATTCCTGTTTAGCTAATCGATCGCTTTTACTTTCGATCAAAGCCTACAAAATACTAATATGAAACATCGAATAAATTGCGAAAAAAAGCGCCTATTTCAAATACAGCAAAAGCTCTCTCGACTGGAATGTTATAATGATGAATTAATTTAAATACATACATACTAATAATAATGGCAATGAATCTCTTTTAAACTTACAGATTCAGTTCTTGACATGAACGTATTTATAATTCCCATATTTGGTTTTGTGTCTTCGAGAAAATTTTTAGAAAAATCCTAACATGAAGATTGTCCTAGTTAAACTGGATCCTGATTCTAGGATATATTCACTGCGCAAACGGTAAACGGAAAAACTTGGCAAACAATATTGCCGAAAATTTTAATCAATGTTTACGTCTTGTTTTTCCTCTTCTCTTTTGAAAAATATCAATATTTGGAATAAACAAGGTTTGAAGGTTGCAAATGTGAAATTAGGGAGAACTTTGAAGGAAAACACACAGGAAAAATAAAGAGATCTTATTTCTTCCGGAACACAAAATACGTGTCAAAATACTTAACAAGAGACAGATTTTATTCGAAACTTTTGATTTTGATCAAATAATAATTCTAGATTTCAGGTATTGAAAATCGAAGATAATAAATGCGACCGGTAACTCCCTAAAAAAGGGACACCTGTAAATTGTTCAACGACCTTAATAAGTTGCTTGTTGGGAAAAACTCAATCAACAAATAATTGAAACACGAAATCATGAAAAACTTTTAAAGAGTACTAGAATGAAGTTGTGCCCTTTGGTAACGATGTGATGATAAGCAGACTCAGAAATAACACTTAAAAATCATAGTGAATACTTGAAAAGTTTTTATGGCTGTTATATGTACGAGTTATGTTGAACCGGAACAAAAGTAACATTTTAAATATAATTTCGCCAACAAGAAATTTCACCAAGTTTTCTGATTAAATTATGGATGGATAGTAAAATAGTTTTAGAAAGTTTCCCCTTTATTTAAAGTTCAAATAACTATGCTTTTATAGATTTTCGGAAGGGACTCATTTATCATCAATTTACTAGATGTATGCATAAAATTCAACAACTTCCAATTCAACTATTGAATTTGCAAAGTTTTGGGGGATATTTGTTGTTTGGTGAAATTAGTTGTTGTTGAGGAAGCCAGTATAGGAAATCACAGGAAATTCCGTCCGGTCATCAATTAAATTTATTACAAGCAATATTATTATTTAATGATTTAACTCAAGTTTTTATTATATACATTTTTTTATAGAGAGACTGAGAAACTTAATAAAAATTTAATTACGGCAACAACGAGCAAATTTTCGTATTTAATGATATAAGCCATAAAAACAAGGTAACTTAATCGTCAACCAATTTAAAACATACTTGAAACGAAGATGTATAAACATAATTCATGGATAATTAACATCCAACTGGGTAACGATAAATAAATAGATAAGAGTTTGACTGAAATTTTTAGGGATTAGAAGAATCATAGATTGTTTTAAAAAAATTATCAACTTTAAGAAATAATAATAGTAGTGTCAGTGCTGAAAGATGAGTAAATATCGATTAATCAATCAAGTTTCATTTAAAGTCCCTTCTATCAGAATCAGTCGCCGAGTCAAATCAAATAAAGAACAAAAGGAGAACAGTAATCGTTACCATATTTCCATTGGCGTCATTTACTAAACAAATTTTATTTAATTATCAACCTGTAATCGAGAAATTCATTAATTTTATTAAACAACACAATTAGTCGAATCATAAAGACCAAAGTAAAATCAATAGATAAAAACACAAATATCAATTTCTCATCCTTACTGGTAGTTTTAATAATAAATCAGATACTTAGTCGGCAGTTAAAACTAACCAGTAGTTGACTGATCTAAATTATGATAATTAATGGAAAGATATGAAGAGATTTAACATTATTAGTTGATTTAAGACTGTTTGGTTATTGAATAGATTCTATTATAGTAATACACCAATTATATGGCAACAGGTGGTATGTTCATATAAGCAATTACTAATCATTTATAAATCGATTAAATTAGCTAAGGTATTATTAGTCACGACGCCAAAGCTAATCAAGACGCAAACACAAATAAAAGGTGATTAGAGAAACAATTTCTATAAGACGACCAAGTTTTTTCATTAACACCTTCGCGAGAAAAACCATTTAACAATACGTGAAATTGGTGAATGCGCCGGGATATTGTTGAAATTGGTGGATGCGCCGGGTTATTGTTGAAATTGGTGGATGCGCCGGGTTCGGCTACTTAATTATTGTAATTTTTAGTTATCTTTAATTATCAATATGTAGGTTGTTTGTAGAAAAACTGAGAATTGACAATTGATTTGATGATTTTATACGAAATGGTTTTATTTGCGGTAATTTAGAAATAGAATAAACAATTTAAAGCCACCAAATTTTTTTTTAATAATAAATTAACTACGCTTGCGTATCAACAAAAACACATGTTTCTAATAAACAAAACACCTAACCTCAAATTTAAAAAATATTACTAAATTAACCAAAATTAACCTAGATTTTTCTAACATAAAAATTAGCAAGATTAAATTACTAGAAAACAAGTATTAGATCTAATAATTAATAATTTGAAAATATTTAATTGATAGTTGTCACACACAGCACACCCATTCTCTACAATGAAAAAATCATAACAGAACTATAGAAAATTAGTTAAAATGAATTATTAATAATTTCTAATAAACTAACTACACTAATATTACCTGTTTAACAAGGGGTAGAAGGGTTTGTTCTATACTACGAGTTTTAATTTCTAAACAATCAAAATTTGTTGTACCTACACCTGCCATTTTCCTAAAAACTACTAACTATCTCTTTTTATTACATACCGATTGTCAATAGAACTATCTTACTTTATATTATAACCTAACCATTTTGACATTTGTTCTGATAGCTAATCAGCTGATCAATGGATAACAAAACACTCGACCGTTCTGCCATCTAAACAAAAAGATCCGAACCACAACACAGTTACCTATCGAATTGGCGGCAAATTGGAATCTCAACGTAGAATTAGCAAGAACTACACATTTCCAGGTCGAAGTAATTCAAAGGGCAGTGGCAGGGTTACATACAGAATTGGCCCATTTTGGAAAAGTGATCAGACACAGGGTTGGCCCCGGGGAAATTTATAATAAGGTACTGATGATCAAAACCTTGAAAGATTATCGGTGGCCTCTCAAACTCTATTTGCTGCCTAAAAACCCATTGGACCCGGGATTGGATAACCAACTGTCCCGATTTTCCCGGGACTGTTCCTATTTAAGCATCGAAAGACCTGCGTCCCCATATACCCCTTGTCGAATCGGGCACTGTTTACATAGCTGTTAGTCTGTTACATCGAATTAAAATTTTACATCACAATAGTACAAAACACGTAGGTGTACAGATAAATTTTTGGTTTTTGATAAGAATGATAAATACGGAGTAAAGTTGTATAATGTCCTTTGTTGTTACAAGTCACTAATCAGTTGATTTTAAGACATCGAGGAGTCAAGTTAAAAGATAAGCCTAGCGTGTTAAAGATTGTGTGATGGGGCGAACGAAGGGATGAAATTGAATAATCGTGCGTCTTATGAATGGACCACTACCATCCACCATCAATGGTCAGCGTTGGGGGACTGCATAACCTTATCGGAGAGGTTCAGATGAGAGGGTGTCATCTAAAGGGTAAGTTCTATAGCACACCACGATTTTTGACTTTTTCTAATGATTTTGGGTTTTGCCTTTTTCGAATTGCAGTAAGTTTGGACAGCGTGGGATAAGGAGAGATGACGTAATTCATGGAGCCCTAAGTAGTGAGTCTTTCTCGTTTCTACTCCTCTTATATTTCCCAATGGCATTCAAACACCACCGGTAGTAGAAAGTTAGAAGTTTGCAAAATTATAGAAACTACGAGAACTTTGAAGCCCCGTAACTTCTACATCCTTCGACCGATTTTGACCCAATTTGCTATAAGGATACCACTACCCATGGACTATCTGGAGGCGTTGTATCATGTGATTTGAACCATATTTGCTTGCCGTTTTCTATCATTGAAGACTTCCAAGTCCCATATGATTACCTCTCACACCTAGTCACATATTACTTCGCCTTTCGGTAGTACCTTTGTACCAAATTGGGTCAAAATCTTTCTAAAGACGTAGAACATACAGGGCTCCAAAGCATTTCTTGAGTAATCTTACTATGAGCAGCTTTAGGACTGGTGTGACTCGACTTCTTGGACCACTTTCTCCAAAATCGGTCAATTCTATATGTAATCCCGCCATTGTCCTTTATGTATTGTCGGTATTATCATCGAAACTAAAATAATTGACCGGAATTAAAGATAATGAGAAACAGAGAATGTCTAGATTAATGTGGAAAAGCCTGAATAGTCGGTATGTGGACAAATACTATAACAGCACAATATGAATATTTAAATAAATTTATTTATAAATACATCAATTAATTTCTCACAATTGCATGGAATCTTTGAAAAACACTCAATTACAATTAATAAAATTCACAAATAATCATCACGGACAAAAATTAACGCTCTCCTACAAACTGTTTCTTTTTCTTATCGCTAAATAACTTTTTTTGTTTTCCTTTTTTTTTGGAAACAAACTCTAATAATAATACAAACCTTTTAGGACTTTAACTACCAAAAAAAAAGAACGAAAGAAAAGAAAGAAAAACATTTTCGCACTTCTCATACATAGTATTAATATCTTGGAAACTTTGTTTCATCTACATGAAATTCATCTCGTTTCATATTAGAAATACTTACAACCTTCCGTGATATTTATTATACATAACAATTGCTGTCAATATTATTGCATTTTATAGTAACAATTCTCAACAACAATTTACGTTTTCTCGCGTTATTATTATTTTTTTTTGTCAGTTTTTTATCTTTAATATAAAATGATAAAATTTAGAATGTTATTAATTATTGGCTAGCCAATCATTATTATTATTGATAGTTGATGGTTACAATTATTTTTCTTGCATATATCAAAAATAGTCTACGAATTATCGTACAATCCCTCGACTAGTTAAAATATGTCTATAAAATCTTATATAAAAAGATATTTTATATAAAAAGTTTGGCCACACCACATTACAAATAGTTAACGTGCCCTAAAGTCGTTCTCTCCTTTGGAAGAATATTTGTAATGTGGAATTCAATTAACTTAACAACAACAAATAAAATTAAGCTAGCCAATCTTATAGCCTAGTCACACAACATTTGTAATTACAATTTAACGTACTGTATTGGATTTTACAACAGTCTTAATTGAGTTTTACAATTCAGTAACAGTAAATAGAGTAGAACCGGTCTTCAACGGAATGTTAAGCGAACGGAAAGATCTCCCGATTAATTAAAGGTCCGCTAAAGAAAGGAAACTACAATAATAGTTAAATTACAATTTAAATCTGTCGTGTGACTCAGGTATTACCTCCTAATCGTAATAATAATAAT
>JAZBHA010000199.1:48347-60505 GCA_037464855.1 Iselma pallidipennis | reverse complement strand
CTCTGTAAAAAAAACTGTAAATAAATTCTTAATTCCTTCAAAAAAAAAAATAATAAAAAATTAGTGATTATATGTACCTTTAATTCCTCTTCCATTTCACTTAATTTTCGTTCCATTGCCCGCCTCTCTCGCTTCTCCAATTCCGATAATGAATTCTTACTTGTCTGCAAATTTAACGAGACATTAATATCCCTCCACTAAATTCCTAATAATAATATAACAATACAGTAGAAACTCGATAATCCGAACTAATTGGAACCCAAGCTTGTTCGCACTATCAATTTGTTCGGATTACTGGAAATGATGCTTGCTAATTATCAGGTATTAGGGTAATTGCAATAACAATATTATTTACAACTCAGAATTGCAGTTTCTGCAAGTTTTGTTCGGACTAAAGAAATTTTTATTCCAAATCACCGTATGCGTTCGGATTATCGAGTTACTACTGTAATGATAAAAATAGCCTTACAACTGCATTAATTTTCTCTAACGTCTGTTTAGTATCACGTAATTCCACATCGGTTTTTCGTAATTTTTGACGTAATTCTTCATTTTCAACCAATGCCTGTTCATATAGTTTCTTATAATCAATTTCACCATTTTCATTTGTAATATCTGCTGTATTACATACACTTCTTCTTGGTCGTTCATTACCACTCTGAAAATAAAGGGATAATTTTACACAAAAATTATAAATATTAGAGAACAGGGTTTACATACAACCATAATATGTAATGAAACAAACAAATTATCAGGTGTTTGGACCAATTTTATTATCATCTATTAACGATGACTTAAGCCGACGTTTCGCTCCCTATCGGTGAGCTTTTTCAAGGATTTTTTAAGCTCACCGATTGTTCCAAACACCTGATAATTTGTTTCATTACAAAAATTATAAATTGTAGAATTAAAGCAAAATATATAAAAGTATACAAATCTTACACAATATCCCTCCGAATTTAATGATGTTAAACTGATCGATTTTGATCCCATACCATTACTACTACTAGCTAATGATGTTCGTGATCTTGATAATGATCGATCTCTACTACTACTAATACTATTAAAACTACCCCGTCTTGTCAACATATCACGTCTAGATCTATGTCCACCACTTAAAATATCATTTTTTATATAACTACGATCATTATCATACGTTTTTGTATAATTCGGTGTCAAAATATTGATATTAGCTAATGATTTTGCTGGTATTGTTAAACTAGCATAACCTGATGATGTACCACCACTTCTATAACCATTTGGAAAATATGGACTTTTATAATTCGATGTATAACTACTACTACTATATGGTGATGAATATGGATTTGTATTACTTGAATATGGTGAACTATATGTTGAGTTTGTATTATAGTAACCTAAACTTCTTGGACGATTATTATACGAATTCCCACTGCTTCGTACAGCAGAATGGGAACGATGTCGTACTGGTGGAATTGGTTGTTTATACGACATTTCTATTAATTGATAATCAATTTAATTATTTTTTTAAATAAAATATAACACCCAATTATTTATAGACACGTGTATTAAATTAATATAAAAATATTATGATCATAATTAAAAGACACCGCACGAATTTTGTGTTATTTACAGAAACGTTGTTGAAACACAACTGATGAAGAAACACACCAACATACACACTTTACATCTATTTAAATCTCCACGAAAAGTTGCTCTCTATCTTTGTCTCTAGTGTTTTAAATGAAAACTTTACGAAATTTACACACTACGAAATCTCTAAATTTATCCTCTATACACACTTCAATCCTTTTGTTTTTAGTTGAAATATTTTTAAGACAAAAAAAATATGGCAATATTTTCTCTATTTTGTTGAGAATTTCAAGTTCTCTGAACTTGTCATGATACAGCTAATTCTATTTCAAGGTATGAATATATTCCTGGGATACACTAAAATATATACACCTACGTTCTTATATATCTATGTTTATATACGACGTTTTTGTCGTCTGTGTGCCTAAAGACACATTAAAGGTGAATGAAAGAAGAATTAAAGAAAGTAATCGTCAAGTCACAACAGTATTGGAATCTAGCCAATTTAAAGAGAACACACCTGGTTAAAAATCATATAGAAATATACGAAAATTGAAATACAACGTCAACGTGTTACAAATGTACAAAATTAGCTCAAAAAACACTTGATAAATTTTGTACCTTGCTTGTTCAAATTACGCACCAACAACAAATGTGGGTAGTACATAATTGACAAACGTTTTTCTCTCTCTCCCTCTCCATGTCACATATATTTTTTTTGGCTACTAAATCTGAGAGAAGGTTGAGGTTGATTTATAAATATTAAGCAATTTTACTAGAAACGAAAAAGAACGGACGAGATACTCCTATAAACATAAAACATCTGTTCAAACACATTGTAGTGTTTATATTCGCGAAAAAAATACAAACAATTTAAATGTAGGTAATACCAGGTGTGTAGAATTATCGTTAAAACACCAATAATTTATTTAGTCAAGAGTTCATTAATGTCAAGTTATCTCGCTTGAATTTCATCCTCCAAAAATAAACCTACATGTATGTATATGTATGTTGATCAGGAAATTCCGAAAATTATTTTCCAAAAAAAAAAACAGACAAAAACAATTATTTTTAGAATACAACAGTTTATAACACATAATCTTTATATTTAGGTCATTATGTATTAAAAATTTTAGAGGTAAATTCGATAGTCTAATAATAAAAAGCTTGTCAATAAGCCAAATTATTGACGTAACAATGATAGTTCTTTAATTGGAAATTTACTATTATCACATGTGATATCGTCACAACAAAGTTTAAAAATGACGACACACAATCAGATTGGATGAATGACAAAAAATTTGAAGAGACAAAAATAATAATAAAGGGATTTCCTCACCTCTTGATGATTGACTTTTGATGTATCTTCATAGTCGGCCCCTGAGGGATCCTTCTCTTGATCTAAATCCTGAAAATAAGAACATAAATAGAATCAAGTACTTTGTTTCTATATAGGAGTATAAAACATACATCTACATTATCAAATGATACTACTCCGGTTGACCGTCGTTTCGGCCTTCTTCGTCGTTGTATTGCTGCTTGTGTGGCAAGGGTAGCTTGAGCATTTCTAACATCATTTTCTTTATCTTGTTCTATAATCCCACAGGAAAAAAATATACATCAAATAAATAAGCTAGTCTCGAATGGGATCAAAAAAATCAAACCTTTTTCTTCTTGTAATTTAGGCCTCCTTAATGGCAGTGTTACAGTGGTGGTATCGGCAGTTTCAATGGGCACCGATGATGGTCTAATGTTATTTTGCGTGCTAGACGTGGTACTAGTAGTAGTTGTAGTAGTAGCAGTAGTAGGAATAGTAGTGGTGCGACGTACAAAGGACGGAGTGCTTGGTGGTGGTTCAGATGATGGTTTTGTTGCATCCTCCAACTTGAACTACATTAAACAAGACGCGATTAGCACACATAACACAAAAAACAAATAGTGTAAAAAATCATTTTTTTTTTTTAAAAAAAAAAGGAAAAATATTTACATTTAAACACGACCGATATAATGAAAAATAAAACATTAAATTAAATGTAAAATTTTTTTATTAAACTTTTTTTTGTTAGTATAAAAAAATTTTAAATAAAATAAAAAAAATAAAGACTACCTACAGAATCAAATTTGGTCCCAAAAAATACTGATATTCACTACAATTAAAGCTTATCACAAGTACATAAATGTAATAACAGCAAAAAAATACACTTAAAAAGCAAATACTTTTTTTATATAAAAATACAGATAAAGTGTTAGAAAATATAAAATGTGCTGTACAGGATGCCACGCAAAGTAAAAGCTTAGAAGAAAAACCAAAAGGTAAATCTGAAAAGAAAATATTCAATTTGTAAGGAAGTAACTTTTGTACAAATTCTACAGTTTTCTACTTGGGATTTAGAAAAAAAAATGTAACCCATAAAGTGAAATATGTACACGGATAGAATTGTTCCCTTTCTCCTTCTTAACTGATGATTTTTGATGAGTTTAGAGCATATATAGCTATCTTTCCCATAATGGGTACAAGCATCCAAAAAACAGACGAAAAGAAAAAAGCAGCAATTAGCCAAAAACCGAGGCCACTTACCTTGCTACTACTATCTATTCTCAGTCTCCAAGAAGGTCTGCGCTCGTGCGCTACAGTAGATTCTTCACTGGTATCACGTGTTATTACAGTAGGTGTTGCTGTTGTTATTGTAGCAGTCACACTCACTCCATTAGAGGAATCCCCATTAGTCCCCGTCTGTTAGTACAACATGAATGATATTAGCTGATGAATAATTCAAATACCTTGATATTTGATTAATAATTTAGGGGAAAAAACAAAATGGATTAATATGATAACGTAATAAAAATAAATAAGCTTATCATCCACTACCACTACCACAATATGGAATGATAAAGGAATATTTTTGTTATATCCTTCTTTACTACCAAAAATTAACAAAATAATAATAATACTAATAATAATAAGTTAATTAAACAATTACCTGTTCACTATTGTTATTATTATTGTTGTTGTTGGTGTTGTTGTTATTATTATTTGGTTGATTCTTCTTTTTAACAAACTGTTCAGCCGATTTGATCTCTTCAAGAGTCACACCCTGAGTTGAACGCCTAGTTTCACGTACACGTTTTGCATGGGCCTTCCTCTGGGTCTCACTCTCTTCATCACGAACAGGAGGAACAAACGACCTAAGAACAAACGAAAATATTCAATCTCTTATAAAATCATCCATATTTCATCAAACTATAATTCACTTATTAACCCAAACAATAAAAAAAATGTTATTCATTTAAAACATAAACAAATAGATAGATAAAAAAATAAAAATCCAAACAAAATTAGATTGCTTTTAGGCATAAAAAGCTTCAAACCAATACACACACACACACACACACACACACACAAAGACAATCATACTTGAAAAAGTTTTTAAACATTTGAAGTCTAGTGCCTCCCGGTGACGTAGGTGTAATAACAGTTGTTACATTAGTTGTAGTAGCTGATGTTGGCTGATTTGTGCCTATTGGTAGCTTTAAGCCACTGATTTATAAGAAAAAAAATCAATTTTAATTCTAATAATACCATTGATACGAAAAAAACAAATTGTAAAGTCAATAATAAACAATTTTACCTTCTTAATGGTTGACTATTTGGAACTGGACTGGTAGCTGGTGATGTTGATGATGTTTTTGTTGGTGAAGATGTAGTACTAGTTGTATTGCTACTATTTTCATTACGATCATCCTTGGAATCACTATAATTAAATTATTTATTTACAATAAATTTACAACTAAATCAAAAAGACTCATGCTAATAAAAAAATTTAGTGAACATATTTACTTTATGATTTGACTAGTTAAAGTTACATATAATTGTTAGCATGATTTTCAAATGCATTTCAAAATACAATAGGTTAGTTCAAAAAAGTTATCAAACAATGATAAAAGAATGCAAATTGCCAAAACAAAATTGCACTAAAATCTAATTTTGTTGACTACAAAAATAAAAAAATAAAAAACTGTAATGTAAATTATACAGGGATTGTTAAAATGCCAAATCACTGTATAATTTTTTTTTTTTTTTTGAGATACACAAAAGTCGTGCATACCTGTAGTTTTTCTGAGATTTTTTATAGGAATTCAGGATATAATCGGAATATGGTCTAGAAGAGGAATAAGGTATAATGGCATCAGAATCTTTATATGCCTTAATGCGTGCATGCAGCTCCTCATATTTCGAGTAGAACCTAATAAACATATAAGCAAGTGTCAGAGCGTTAGATGCATATCAGTTTATACTACTTCAAAAAATTGCCAATTTTTTATTATAAATTTAAACAAAAATAATTTCATGCTTATTTCAATAAAAAAATTTGTATCAATCTACAACTAATTTACTTAATAAAAAGAAAATAGGACTAACAAAAAAATATAAAAAATAAAATCAAAAAGTTTCCAAAGTAGTACAAACTTAAGAAAAATAATTAAAAAATGATAATTAATATTATAATAAATTTAAGCAATATTAGGGCCCCTTTGCAAGATGAAGATATTGATGATCTTTTAAAGCAGAAATGTTAATTGTATTTTTATTTTAAAATATGATTCTTGTTAACAATAAAAAAAAATTTTAGTATCATTTTGCCAAGGAGTTAATTTATTGTAAATTATTGATTATTAAATAAAAATCTTTTACTTACTCTTTATCAGTCTGAAAACTACTAGCTCTCCTAAGGGTAACTTCATTCTCATTATTGAGTTCTGAATTAACTTTATCTGTAATTTTTTTCATATTCACAAATATTATCAAAATAACAAATACGATTTATTAATTTTATATACCTATAGCCTTCACTGGACTTGGTAAATCAACTTTGGTTTGTCTTGTATTTTGTTTCCTCCAAGACGGTAAATTGTCGTCATTCTTTGAGTCAACTATTTGTTTTGGAGGTGTACTAGGTGGCAGTCTTACAGTTTCAACATTTTTATTTGATATGTTGACCGAATCCATTGAATTAACTCTATTTTTCTTTTCTGAAAATATTACAAAAAAGAATAGAAATAAAATCTATGCATAAAATTATAACTTTTTTGTGTTATGCAATGTAGAAATATATAGTTAATTATTTTGGTATTTGCCAAAAAAGTCAAGCCTGTTAGCCAAGGCTCATGCAGAATATTACTGATTAAAAAAAAAAACTGTAATAATTTTCTCTATTCAACTGATAAAATTTAACTGACTCAGGAAGACATTATCTTCTTGTATAGTTTATCTGCAGATCCAGTCAACCTATTATCACATTAATTATACATATAAAACTAAATGTTATCACATGGAAATTGTGAAATAGACATAAAGCAACAGTTTAAAAACCATTTCACTTGATGGTGTAAGAAGATCTAATATATTCAACATGCTCAAGATTTTATTTCGTAGTGCGGGACGAGGAAAAACATGTAATAGAAATTGGAGATATTTGAAGGGAATGAAATTAATTTGTCATAAATTTGACGAAATTTTTTAATTTACCATCTTCATCTGTGCTGTTTGATTCTGTGTCAGAACTGCTTTCAGTCTCCGATTCACTAGATTCACTAGATACGTCCATTTCTTTTAAAGCAGCAGAAAAAGAAGAATACGTTTTATGAAATAAAGCAACACAAAAAAAAAGGTAATAACAACAAAAAGTATATACAAAAGTAAATGTTAAAAAATAAAAAACAATAATAACTCACCAATACTGTTATCACGATTTTCATTTTTATTTAGAATTTCTTTTTCAACTTTCTTAACTTTAATTGGTGTTTCTGTTTCAATTGTCCTATCTTGTAATTCAGCTCTCTTCTTCGCTTGTCTCCTATTAACTTCTTCTTTATTTTGTTTCTTTTTGAGATCCTCTAAATACCTTAACATATCTGTATCAGCCAAATCAAAAGGTGTTTGACCCTAAAATATATATTTTTCAAAATTCTGTTCTCTCATCTAAGTATTTAAAGAATAAACTTACAACAAAGTTTCTAGCATCCATATCAGCTAAATTTTCAGCTAATAATTGGCATGCCTCTTTTTGGCCCCAATGAGCTGCAGCGTGTAAAGGAGTCCAACCGTCAACGTCTTGTGAGTCAATATCGGCTCCACACTGCAGTAAAATTCTATATAGAACCCAGACAGGGGCAAAGAACAAAAACAATTTATTAGAATAAAACAATTAAATAATTTATAAACAAATATTACTTCATTACGTCCGTATAACCTTTGGCGGCTGCTACATGTAAAGCTGTTGCCCCATTTTTTGGATGTGGTGTATCTACATGTGAATTTTTCGCTGATAACCATTCTAAAGCATCTTGAAGCATAATTCGTCGTTCCTCATTTCGTGCTGCTTCACAATCAATTCCTAAAATAATCAAATAATAATTGAAAAAAATAACAATTATTACAATTAAGGTTTTTGTTTGATTGATTTTGAACCTCTTTTTTTAATTTCCTCGTTCAACAAGTCTTCCATTTTTTGACATTCAGCAATATCAACAGCCAATTCACCATCGTTATTAACTGCTGCCACATCAGCTCCCTTTTCAATTAAATATTTCGCTATATACATAAAACCACAACTAGCTGTTGCATGTAATGGTGTCCACCCTTCATTATCACCACGATTAACATCGGCACCATGTTCTACAAGAAATTCCACCATGTCGAAATTATCATCAATACAAGCCTGAAACAAACTTCAGTTTTTAAAACTAATAAGATCATGAAATGGTTGTGTTTTTTTTTGCATTTTCAACCACACCAAATTCAATAAAGAAAGTATATGATTCTTTGTGTGTCTTCAACGCATTATGCATATTTTTCATTTCTATCAGATGTAATAGATTGTTTAGAAAGGTCATTTATAGTAAAGACTACTACTACAGCTTTTACTTTTCAATAAAAAAAAAACTAGTTTTATTTAAATAAATCTGCATACTACACACTATATATTATTATAATTATTGACCATTTATGGTTTTTATCTCCTTATACTATTACAACGGAAATAAACATTATCATATAAATTGTGTAATTTCTCTATAACTACATAATTTTTTCAAATAAACAAATCAATTTCCTAAAAGTCCCGATTTGGAAACTTCAACTTCAAAATTAGTTTATGTTTACATTTCTAGTTTTCAGCATCTGCATACATTGTGTGTCAACTTGTGAAGTGATTTATTCCAACATAACAAGACCACTAATATGAACTATTTAGGATGTATGTACACTTTTTTGCCTCAATTTACCCATAATAACAATAACAATAAATTCAACTCTAGTTGGATCAACAAATTATATGTTAAAACATCCAAATTCTAATACAATAATTTATTGATATTGGAAAAATACATATGGTCCACTTTTGTTTTTATCATTTTCTGAAATTGGCATCAGTACTAAAAAGCAATCTAATATAACATCGAACATGATTTTGAGGAGTAGTCAATTATGTTTGCTTACGTAAATTCTATAGATATAAATGCCAATTTATGACGAATTCAAAAATATTGTACAAAAATAAATATTGTATTTCTTTAAGTGTAAATCCTATTCAAAAAAAAAAAAAAATTACAAAAACCAATTAAAACAAATAGTATTTATTTATTTTGGCACACAGGCTAGCCGGAGAGGAGAGAAAAAAAAATACACATTAAGGCAAACATATGTTACAATCCAGGGTTACATCGTTCTTGTAATAGCAACAATACTCAAATCGAATAACTTTTAGTAGAAACACAATATGGAATTAGGTTAAAAATAACAATTTTATTATTTATATAAATATAGCAAATCTATATTAAAAATAGATATTACCACTACAATAATATAGGTCAGGGATTGGAAACTTTATGAAGTCAAGAAAAATATGTCAACATAGAGACTAATTTTTATTCGATTTACGTCAGAACAATTTCTGGATTTAAACAAATTAAGCGGTTTTTTCTCCTTTTGGGTGGTATATAGAACATATAACAGACATTACGGAAAAAGAAACAGGGTCAGCGACTCGTTTTGCGAGAACTAGTAACTCAACAGACATACACACACACATTACACACCACAAGGAAAGAGGAAAGGTTTTGCTATATTTATAATAATGGCGTGTATGTATAGACGGAAAAAACGGACGTATGCGACCAACATATATCATGGTCATATCCTTCTCCAGGACAATGAAATTTGGTGCTTTTTATCAGAAGATTTATCCCAATATTGTGGTATATAAACTAACAATAAGATAGAAAAAACAATAATCAAATCAGTTATTGAACTAAAAACTATTAAACCACAAGGAATTTGAACAAGATCTTTACCACAAATCACTATAATATCTAAAGATAATCTTAACGTGTTAAATTTATTCTAAATACAAATATCGTTTTGGAATATTTAAGTTACTTGAACTCATTACCAGACCTTTTTAAAGTAATTACTTTAATATAAATTTCATACTCCTACAATTTATTTTTGTATGTTCCATATGTGAAATTACGATAGACATTTATGTTGGATAATGAACCGATTATCATCATTTAAAAACACGCCCATAGTAACGTTACTATTTTTGGATAATTGCAAGTCTAGGAAATAAACTTATTGTTAATTATAAGTCATAATATGTAAATTTACTTTATTCTTTCTAATGGTTTCTATCAGCTTTTCGACCAAAATGTAAGACAACAATTAACAGTGAACGTTTAATATAATAAGGTCTGTAACAGATTAGTCTGAATTGAGTTCTAACTGTTATCTTTTCAGGAAACAATCAGCCCGCAGATTGAACTAAAATTGCCATCCACAAGAAATTCCAACAAGACCAAACATCATCACCTATGTCAACATGACAATCATGGGTTAAAACATTCAATCTTGCATATTTCTGGTTTTCCTGCCTTGCTAAATGCAAGCACCCTTCTAGAGTGTCATCGGCTTGACTCAGACCTTCCCGGGACAAAAATTTAACAGAAATAAAAAAAAAAAAACTGTTGAGTAACTGAGTACCCTGTATGTATGTCCCAAGTGCGAGATTGTTACAGACCTAAATAAATAAAACACAACACTGCAAATCTGTCTTTTTGTTTTTAAACAGTCAAAATATCATCATTTAGAAACCAATAATAGATTTACTTACAACAAAAACTGAGAATATTTCGTAATTTTTTTATTTTTAATTCAGTGATCGGGTAATCAATTCATGTGTTTGCAACAATCGTAAGTTTTACATTGACAAGTATTTTATGTAGAAATTCAGCGACTTACGACATTACAAGAAGAACTCGACATGATTATACCATATTTGGTAACCAAAAAATCATGCATAAAATATCGTTTGAAACAAATAATTGAAATCATGACAATATATCAAGAAACAGATAATTTACAATGATAAAAAAAGAAACTGTTTAACTTTAAAAAAGACTTAATGGTACTACAGAAAAAAAAGACGATTGAATTTAAAATTTAAAATATAAAAATCATTTAACAAATGAAGAAAAAAAACGTAATAATCCTTTGAACTTTTTAAACCATTTTTCAGGCCACACATAGTATTCTTTTCCTATAAAATAAACAATAAGATAACGGCTAGAAGTTTTGTAATACAAAAATTTCTCAAGCTAATGTCAGATATCTGAATTATACAATTTTTTTTGGTATGTAATTATGTCTAAAGAGCAACGACCTTTACTTTTTCCTAATAGACTTTAACAGTATAATTAAACAAAATAAAACACAAATTCTTATTTGTAATAATTATATTAGAAAAGTATTGATAGATAACAATCTAAAAAAGAAATCAATCCAATCAATATAATGTCATGATTATTATCAATTTATAAAAATTTAAATTATATAAAAGTATATTCACCTTTTGATTCAACTACTAGCCGGATCGATAAAATTTGGTAATGTTATCAAAACAATCAAACATCAAACGAATTTATTTATACAACAAGACCAATAATTAGAACAATATTCCGACAATTAGACGATTAAAAATTTATTTTAAATAAAATCAATAAACAATAGAAACAATTCTTTCAATTAATTTATTGGATATTTAAAAATTAAAATGAAAGATGATGAAGAGATGCCAATGTCCGATGAAAACGCATGACAAGAATAAATTACAACATGATAATTTTAGCAAAATCCTTATGTTTCGAAGGTCTGTCTAAACTCTAAACTATTAATATAAATCATGTAAAATAAATTTGATGATTTTTTTTTTGGTTCAGTTTATATTTCAAAAAAATTTCTATTTTATCAACGAATTGCGTTATCTATACAGACAAATTTATTAGAAAAACAACTGCAATGTTTAATCATTGCAACGGTTAGTTATATCAACGATAAAATTGTTTGTACTCAGAATGTAGGAAATCCAGTGTGATAAAATCGAACGTTATTAAATTATAAATAGCTATGAGAACATTTTTTTTCCACCATGAATATGGAACCCAGAAGTTTTAATAAAATTTTTATAAACAAATAGTTCTTGAGAAAACTTGATTAGTTATTATAAACTATAAGTCCTTTCTTTACCCCT